>JAHREE010000173.1:5064259-5147916 GCA_033628505.1 Tringa tobata | reverse complement strand
GCGGCCGCCGGTGTCCGGCCCCGGCGGGGCTGCGGGGGGCCGCGGACGCCCGGTCACCCCCGGCAGCCGTGAGGACCGCGGCCTGGAGAGGGGGGAAACAAGAAAGAAAGAGGGGAGAAAAAAAACCCAAACGGGGGCGGGGGGGGATGGTATGATACGGCCCTTTGGGAGGGTACTGGCAAATAAGCAAATTAAACAGAAAGAGAGCAGCGTGTTGTCATAGCAACAGTGCAATTAAATTACTTTACTGTCAGCCATCATATAATTTTCCTGTTTAGAAGCTCATGGGACGTAACTTCCATTTGGAGTCAAAGTTGGGCTCACGGGGTAGGTCGGCGGTGCCGGTGGCCCGGCGGTGCTGGCAGTTGCCTTCTGGCTGTGCTGGGCGCCCGTTTGAAAGCTGGCTACCGGGACCTGCGGGAGTTTGTCCTCCCTGGTGTTTATATCGGCCTCGGTGTTTTTTCTTCATCCAGATACTTGTGTCAAACCGCACACGGTTCGCTGAGCTCTGGCGGGTGATGGTCTTAACGGGCTTCTGTGCATAAAAGTTCTGTATCTTTCATTTTTAGTACAGGCTGCTTGGGTGTAAAGTGTTTATAGAAAGATGTGAGGAACTTTCCTCTTTCGCTTTTGCCCTTTTGTAACAGCTAAAATAAAGTCCATCGTTTCTCTTTCCCAGAATGGCTATCTTGCTCTTTTTTTCCTGTAAATAGGTGGCTCGTTCTGTTGTTACCAGTAGGTTTTTCTCCCTTCGTTTACAGTATCGACTGTGTGACTGCGTGACTTCAGGGAACTGCTGAGGATACGTTTTAGATGCAGGGAATCATTGTGATCTTGTTCAACCTTCGTGCAGGAAGATTCTTCATTTTTAGATCTGTTATTAACTCTTTCCAATTTTTATTTCACTGCTGTTCACATCTCCAGACCTAGATCCTGGCAGTTTTACTGTCTGGAGTACTGCAGGAGAAGCTAAAGGAGCCTGTCTCCTGCTTCTGAAGTAGAATTATTGGGCTCCTGTCTGCTGTTTTTGAGTTGGGCAGGCGCCCAACTTCACCCAGCCTCTGAAGGGCTCATGTCCTCCCGAATATCACCGCTCGCAGATATTCCCCACCCCGGGGCCTGCAGCTCATCCCACCTCTCCCGGGCCGCTGCTGAACATCACAGCAGTCTTTCTGACTCTGTTTTCTACCATGTTTGAAATACAGCTCAGCTTATGTTAAAATCGTCTCTGTTTACATACATTTTTAAAGTGCTCTATTCCTCTGGCGCATGTTTCCCCGTGTCTTGGCCCTGGTCCCAAAACTACTGTGCTTTGCTTTCCCTCCTCCCTTCTCCCACCCTTGCTGGGTTTGAAGTTCTGCTGTCATTTCTGAGTTTTGTTGCAACTGCGACTGTAGTCAGATTGGATGCTCGTCTGCCGCAGTCTTTAGCCAGAGTGACTTTAATCATGGTGCTGTTGTATTGTCCTCAAAAGTCAAACAGCTGAACTTAATCTGAAGCAACTGGCCTTAAGCCCCTCTTTTTTTTTATTATTTATTTTTTTTTAGTTTACATGCTTATTAAAGCGATACAATCGGAGTATTCAATGATTTGATACACATATTCATCATTAAAGGGACATGTCTTTAGGATTTCCTGTGTGGGGCTTCGTGTACATGCAGAACCGAGGTGTATCGGGATTATGGTTTTATTCCGTCAGATGAAATTTCTTCCTTCTCCTGACTTCAGATAATTTTACTTCACAGCTGCGGATGAGTGATTATGTGAGTCTGTCATTTTTAATGCAGATGGTAAAAGACCCAGTGACCAGTTAGGGCAAAGCTGTCAAAATGTTATGCAGTATGTTTTCATGAGCTTACTTTTCTCCCTGTTTCTTTCTCCCTTTCCTTTGGATTCCGTCTCCCAGGAGCTGCTGTCTAAATGGGTCCAGTCATGCCTCCCAGTAAGAAGCCAGAGGGCTCAGGAATTAGCGTTCCCAGCGGATTGAGCCAACGTTACCAAGATAGCGATATATCAAAGGCACTTCACGATGACGAGGACCTAGATTTCTCTTTGCCTGCCATCAGATTAGATAAAGGGGCCATGGAAGATGAAGAACTAACTAATTTGAACTGGTTACACGAGAGCAAGAACTTGCTGAAAAGCTTTGGGGACTCGGTGTTAAGGAGCGTTAGCCCCGTTCAGGACATCGGTGACGACACGCCGCCGTCTCCTGCCCACTCTGACATGCCCTACGATGCCAAGCAGAACCCCAACTGCAAACCTCCTTATTCCTTTAGCTGCCTCATATTTATGGCCATCGAGGACTCGCCAACCAAAAGACTGCCCGTAAAGGATATATACAACTGGATCTTGGAACACTTTCCTTATTTTGCAAACGCACCCACTGGATGGAAAAATTCTGTGAGACATAATCTGTCCTTGAATAAGTGTTTTAAGAAAGTGGACAAAGACAGAAGTCAGGTAAGTTTGGAACTATGGAAACCTGTCTGGCTCTGAAAATATTCACCTGCTAATCCCAGAACGTGTCCGTAACAGGGAAATGCAGAATACGCAACGCTGTCCCTGGTAACGTAGCTCATTAAATTCAGAGAGCAAACATTTCTTTAGCATGGCTCATTCTGATTTTATTAAATTCATTGTCTAGACATCTGTAAGAAAGTACTCGGTGTGTGTGTGTGTGTGTGTGTGTTTTTTCTTTTCCCCCCAGCTGGTGTCTTCATGCATAGTGGTTAAATATTGTTTTTAGTTATCATGCTGTGGTAATGGTTTCCAGCTATACTAGATGAATGTAATCATGTTATAAATAGGCTGCTTGCTGTTCTTGGCTTATACAAATGTATAGTGAAAGGGTATGCCTTATGTAAGAGTCCATCGCTTTTTCCCTAGTCTGTGTTGTAATCTGAGAAAACTTCTTTCTTTTAAACAAACAGAAGTAGTTCTGAATTTCGGTGGTGAAGCTTTGTTCCATTTCAGGCAGGTTTTTAGAGAAACTCTGCAAAGAGAGGAGGCGGGTCTGGCATCAAAGGTGAAAGTTACCGGTCACCGAGATGTCACTCTCTCTCTCCCGGGGCTCATGTCGCTTCTGCGCCTGGTGCGGTGGCAGAAGCCCGGGGAGCACGTTTTTGCTTTGGGATCTCTCTTGTAGCCTGGTTTCGTTGCTGAATCCTCGGGCGGCGTCTGGAGGAGGAGGCTGCGTGTGAGGGAAGGGAGAAGCAAGCGGTGCAGGCAGTCCTTCTACTGCCTGGGTCTGCCTGGGGAGCAGGTGTCGGTTTCTGAAGGGGACTGTCTCCAGAAGCAGGGCTCTGGATGAATCTTTGGCAAAGCACGAGTATCCTGATAAAAAATATCAGCTTGCGGATTAATTTCACAGGCCTCCTCCCAGGTCAAATCGCATCACTGACCGTCTGTCTCTAAAACTGGCTGAAGATCAGAAAGTGGATGCTTTTTTCTGGCAGAAACAATAGATACACTCAACTTTTGTATTTCGGTGAAGTAAATGCCGTGATTGTCTTGTAACTGGTTACCCTGAAACTAGACTTCTGTTGGTGGTGCTGTTCTCCCTATTTTGTGTGCGATTTAACTTTAAACGCTGTGGAATAGGAGCTCAAGTAGCTCTAGAGGAAGAGTCATATGTTATCCTAAACTACCAACTTTTCATTTTAGGTTCCCTAACTTTCTTTTCTCTGAAGCTTTCAATTTTTTTAAACGATTGACACTTTTATCTTTTTTTTTTTTTTAAAATGTTATTCCCTAGAATCCCCTGTCCATAGATTGCTGATCACACACTCTATGTTGGTATTTTTTTAAATTGGTTGCTGTGAAAGATTGTGTGTGAGATTGAAAAAACCTGTTCCTGAACTGGATCCTGTTTTGTGTAAAGCGGAGTCTTAAATTCTTGTTTGGAAGTGAGACTGTAATAACAAGTGTCACACCAGACTTTTATGATCCTGTCCCAGACCATAAGAAACCTTCACACAGTGTATTTAAAAAAAAAAACAAAACAACAAAAAACCCAAACCAAATATTGTAACTGGCAAGGCATGTGTTTAGCGTTGCCGTTTTGTGTTTTGTTCTGTCCCTCTTCCTCTGTTTACAAGTTGACTATTTAGATTACGGCTTCCTTCCTATGAGGAACTTGTCTTCATGTCTGTCTGTCAGATGCCCGGCAGCCTGCTGAGCTCCTGTGAACAATGCCACCACGCACTGCTGCTCCGCAGGGAAGTGGCAGAGCACAATGCATGACTAGTCACCCACGTCTTCACTCCCTGATTAGAGCCATGGTTACGCAGCCAGACAAGAAGGTGTGGTGGGAGGCCTTGCCTACACCGGTGACCAGGTGGGGTTTTATTCATTCCTGGAAAATCCCAGGTTTATGAGAAATTCTTTCTCCCCTCTCCTGGAGATGCTGGTTACCTGCAGGTAACCAGCATTAAGGTGAATGAGATGACAACCTCAAATGTAAAATGCAGCAAGGCGGGTCGTTTTAAATCCCCTGCTGGGTTTCTTCTGGTGTCCTGGCCAAGGGAGGTGGCAGAGTCCGGAGCGCAGAATTGGCGGTTGGTCAGACTTGCTGAATCAGGTGCTTGACAGCTAATTGTGGACTTGGAAAACAGTAAACATCAACTGCTGGCTTTGAAAATACCTTCCTGTGTTTGCACGCACACACTTGGGGTTGTTTCCAGTCCCTTGCAGCAAGCATCTCTGATCATCTTCAGATCTCCATCTGAAGGGTTCTCTGGGTTTGGGCTGGGGCTCTGGGCAGGGTAGGGAGGGGACTCTCCTCTATAAGGAATCCTTTCATGCCACTTCTTCCCCTTTGCAGCTAGAATCTTCAAAGTGCAGGTTTGCAGCCTGCCTGTCTTACCGTTTTTATGTGGGGGGGAAAAAAGGCATTTAGGAACGGGGATGTTATAAAATGCTAACAGGATAGGCTCTGAAAGATGTAGAGTGTGGGGGGAAGGAGTTAATCAGTGCTGGGAATTGCAGGCGTTCTCCAGTTGATGTGCATTGACACATTGTGAAAAGCCAGAAGCTTTTCCTCTCATAGTTGTGCTTCCCAATGTTTGTTTGCGTAGCCTTTCAGTAATCGTTTTTCTAAAAAAAGTTCTGCTGAACACTTAATTCTTTTTTGAATTCCCTCTGCATAGTAGTTTTCTCAATCTTGGGTTCCACTAATTTATATTCATGGGGCTAAATATGTATTTAAAGTGGGCAGCTTTTTCTGCCTGCGTATGAATGCTTGCGTTTCCCGATGGGAGAATCCTTGTAACGGGAAAAGGAAAAAAAAAAAGAAAAAAAAAGGCTGTATCCCTTGAGGTTTTGGCTTTCCCTGTCCCGGTACTTCTAGGTCTGGTGTGGAATGCCAGGAAAAGGCATTCTTCTCCTCGGATTTGTTTCTGCCCTGCTGCTGTTCCACTTGAGCTGCAGTGCCATCAGGCTTACCTGGCGAGCCCACTCTTCATGGAACTTTGCCGTGAGGCTGAGCTCCTGGATGGAGACAGGGAGCCAGACTGAAGAAGGGAAAAATGCTGAGCCCTTGATTGTACAAACCTCTTTGCATTGAGCTCAGCAGTTTAATAATAGTTGGCCAGAGTGTGAAGTATCACATGACGGGGAGTGGATGAGGAGTTCCCTGGCTTTGTTTATACTGCTGGACCTGTGAATTCAGTCATTCAGATTAATCCTATTGTGAACGTACAGATCTAAATGTCCTCTAGTGTGTGTCCCATTTAGTACAGCCCGTTAGCCCATGACTTCTCTGACTTCCCTACCATCTGGTCCTTGGCTATAGAGAGGAATTTTTCTTGTATATGTGTCTCCATAGCAACGAGTTTGCAGTTGATATGGAAAGTAAGCAGTTGCCCTAGCAACGGAGTTACTGATGTGGCAGCTTCTCTGCTTGCAGGGAAAGGGCTAAGCTAGTTCAGACGCATTATGTAGGTTTGCTGTAATTATAGCTGCGCCCACTAGTGCTGCTCTAGCCGAGGGTCTGGGGAAAAAAATTTGTTATAAACCCTATTCCCCCCCCTCTGCTTCAAGATTTATTTTATTTGTGTAGGGATTCCTGCTTGGAACAAAGGCTGGTAGGATTGTATTTTCAGGGCACGTGATACGTCTGTGCCTTTTATGAATGCAAACTTTCTGGGTCATTATTATCAAATGAGTGAACGAGGGGAGAGGATGTTTGACCCCCGTTGGCTTCTCTGTGATTTTTTTTTTTTTGTCTCAGTGAGCAGCCCATGGTGACAGAAGCCAGGGCTCTCGTCCCGTGCTCCTTTCAGCTATTCTGCCATGTTTTCCCTGGTCTGTGCTTCTTCAGGCATCCATCCTGTCGAGGGTTCCTCTTTGTGTCTGCTCTGCGTTGTCTGAGAGAGGGAAACGCACACACGCTCCTGGCTGTGTGCACGCTCAAGAAATTTCAAGTCTCTTAAAGGTTTGTTTGGCACTCGTGCCGAGGGACGTCTCAATAAAAATGTAATGAGGGTAAAGGATATGTTTATGGGGACGGGAGAAGAAAATTCTCCTCGCTTGATGTGGAAGTTATTCTTAGAAGTACGTGGTCCATAACTGGGTCATGGAGATCCAGCCAGGCTCCTCCTCTGTCTGGAGCAGGCTCTCGGGTCTGAGGACTCCCGAGTGGTCCTCGGGCTCTTCGAGAGCCAGCGTCCAACTCCTCCTGGTCTAATGCAGTGCCCCTCCTGAGAGCTGTGTCAGGGCACCTGAGGAGAGCCCTTGGGGGGGACCCTTTGGACACGGGAGACTTTTCAGGAGTCCCCCCGCCAGTGTCTTTCCTCTGATGTGATCATGTCTGGGCTTTTGACAGGTAAAAGCCCTGCAGAAAGATAAGCACTAGCTGGAGTGAGAGGAAAAGGAGCCTGCCTGTTCTTCCTTAGACTCTCCTAATCCAATCTGCATATACACAAAGGCGAGGGACCAGGGACCCCGTCCTCCCTCTTTTAACGCTATTATTCGGGAATATTTCAGAGGAGTGTGAAAGCTCAGTGGCACTCTGGGGATAGGAATGATCTCTTTCGTTTTTCATATTGTTATCACCTAGACTGACCCAAATAACACAAGCTCAGAATTTCACTGTGTTTGTAACATCTGGTGGAGCTAAAGTATCAAAAAAAACCCAAACAAACCAACCAACCCAAACAACAAAACAACCCCTCAGATTCATGTTAAAGACTTCAGGTGATGTTGACTCCATTAATAAAACAATACCCTAAATAAGCTGGTCCAACTGTTAATTCCCAAATTGTTAAAAGGAGGTGTTGTGTTTTGAAGCTGGAATTCATCTGGTTTAACTCAAAGTCCATTTTTTTATACCCCAGTCTATCATATTAAAAAACTCTCTAGTGTCAGAAATTTTCTCCTCAAATTGGTATTTAGAGAAATAAGGGTCATCTCATTCCAGAGCAGTCATTAAAGTCTCTAGAACCGTATTGTAATATGGGGTTTCCAGATACCAGATGATTTATGAAAGAGCTTTTCCTGAACCCTTTGAGTTTTGTTTTTGAAGTGCAAACCCAAGAAATTATACCAAATATTTAAATAATAGATTTCCTAGAGCTGTGCGTGCAAATGACAACGCTTCAGTTTCACTGGCTTCCAGCTGGTCAACTTTACATCAGAGCTTACTCTTTGGAGTGGAGTCTGCCTGTATTAACTGGTTTAGAGCTGTCCAAAGCATAATCAGTTCTTTTTCAAATAATGATGAAGAGCTGGCAATTGGGAGAGTCCTCTGAACCTTTATATCTGAGGTATTTCCGTTATCTTGTTCTTGGTAGAGATAGCCCATGGGCAGGCGCCCGGCTGGGTGACTGGGGTGTTAGTTGCACATTGACAGGCTGTTGACCTACCAGAGGGGACTGGGTTACTTAGGTTACATTAACTGGAGTAACTGGCCATGTCTGTGCTCCTAATCCACAGCAAAGACAATTTGAAGCGTGTTAAGCAGCACTGAGAGAGCCCAGACAGAAAATCAAGAGTGTGGTGGGGCTGATGAGTCTGGTTTTCAGCTCACACCTCCCTTGCTCCTGGCCGTTTGCACCTTCGTGGCACAGGAACTTTTTTATCTCTGTGACAAACCACAGATCTGGTCAGGGATCTGATCAGCTAGATTTTCATCTTCCCCTTTCTTTTTTTTTTTTTTAATTCTTGAGTTGCTTTTCAGCTTAATTCCCTGATTCGGGTCACAACACCGTTCAACAAAACAGTTGTGCCAAGATGATGAAGGGAGTGGAGATGATGGTGAGGCTGGGGAGTACCTCTGGTTGGGACTGTGAAGGAGACAGGGATTGCCATTGCTGATGGAAGGAAGACCTGGTAGAGGCTGGCAGCTGCAGGGAGGGTCAGGGCAGGATGGCTTGGTGGTGTAATGGATTGGTCCCTTCCACAAGGTAATGAGAAAAGAACTTTAAATACAATGGGAGGCTTTCCTCTGTTGGGGGAAATTCCCCTGGGAGCAGGACTGTTTGTTTTTCAAGTGGCCTCTGTCAGTGGCTGGTAGTAGTGTTTTACCAGGTGATTTAAAGTGATCGAAGCCTGGGCTGCCACCATCAGGCATGGTCCCTGCCCTACCTTGCCGCCTGGTCCCTTTGCTGGGGGACTCAACCCATCTGGGGTTGCATTGCCAGCCCCTCTGGAGCTCCTATGGCACATGTGCCACCACACCGTCAGCGGGCTGAGAACGACTTGTGTTTATTTTCGTTGGGGTTATTTTTCGGTGGGTGAATTTAGTTGGGTTCATTTTCAGCTCCCTGCTTAGCTCCTGGTCGCTGTGGTCAGAGGAGCACCAGTGTCAGCACAGGCCGTGGGCTCAGCTCTGTTTAATCTGGCGTGAAACCGTGCCCGCGGCTCCCAGCCAGCCCCGAGCTGAGCCGGCGGCAGCGGGAGGAGGTGGGGAAGGGAAGGAAGGGGCAGAGGATGCTCTTGCCTTCGAGAGCACAGACTGCAACGTGGGTGAAATGGTCCTAGGAAAAGTGCACCGGGATGTGTGTGCACATCTATGTTTTCTCGGCTTTAGAAGGTTTGTTTCTTTCTGTTGTCCAAAGGTTTTAATATCGGCAGGAGGGGTGGCTCTGAGTGGAGCTGTGCAGTGGGTACTCTGAAAAGCTATTATGGAAAAGGGAAGGGTGCCCATCAGATCAGTTGTCAGGCTCTTCCATGCTGCTGCCTATACGTCCCCGTTGCCAGATAGGCTTCTTCCTGATAGTCAGGGAGCTAACGAGCTGCCCTTGTCACTGCCAGCAAAGGGAGCACGGGTCGTGGGGCCACGCTCTGGTTTGAGCACAGGAGGCCTCGCTGATGGTGGGGCTGGAGTACGTGCGTACACAGGAGCACTTCACATGTCCATTAACGAGCACTGGCCCGTGGGGGATCACCGTGAAGCTCCTGTGGTGGTATCAAGACATGCCTCTGAGCGCCAGGCCCATGATGGTGGCTGCATTTCCTCCAGCTGGGGCTGAAGATCAGGTGAACTGGGCTTGCTGGTCTGATCGAGGATGCACTCTTCTGTCTCACGCTTCAGTTATTCAACAAAACATCAAGGAATCCATTTTAATTACAAAATATGTGTCCCTTAGACTTCCTCCTTCCTTTCCTAAAAGGGAAGTGAAGTGTTTTACGTTGGCTGAAAGAGCACAGCAAATTGTGCTGCGTGGCTTCTTTTCCTGGGTGAAGACCTCGTGAAAAAGTGTTTTAAAAGACTTGATCGTAATTGAGCAGTTGAAAATAATTGAGGAGTTGAAAACACTCTTCAGGCAGCCTGAAGTAGCCATTGAGCTGCTGGAGAAGCTTCCTCTGGTTCCTTGCTCTGGTTTCAGGCAGTTGCTGCATCCCACTCGCTGAGCCAGGCAGCTGAAACCTCTGCTCATTCTGTGGTGGCTCTGTGTTCCCAGTAAAGTCGTTCAGGTGACTGGCCTGGTGGGGTCTGAGGAGCCATCTCCAGGCTGCTCATAACCACCTGTGCTATTTTCAGCTAATTGCTATATCTTCATCATAAACCTAGTTAAAGCAAATGAACAGTCCAGGGTAGCACAAGCTGGAATCCTCATGAAAAAGGGACCCGGTGTGACTCTTATTTTTAATTTAGTTTGTTGGCATTTATGTGTTGGTCAGTGGTAGCTTAGTGTGTAGAAGTAATTGAGTTCTCTCATTTCAAGACCGGGCAGACCATTGTAGGTGTAACAAAGCAATATGTGATGCTGCAGTTAGTCTTGTGAACACAGATTTGCTTAAAAAAAGCCCCACATGGCTGCCTCTGGTTAAGTTTTGCTCGGTAAAGCATCTAGGGAAAGACTGTGCTGCATGCTTATGTGTATTTCTTAAGCTAATAAAGATTTCCATCTCTAAGTATTTGCTTTTATCTTTTGATTCATAATCTGGTATTTTGAAGCAGTGTAAGTCAAGTCTCCCGTCTTCTGGGCAAAGGAAGATACTCAAGAAAGTTTGCTCTAGTGAGACGCGTATCAACCTTGCTGGTTTTCTGGAACTTCTGCTTTAAGTCGGTTTGTTATTAAGTAGTTTAAGAACAATGAGATTCTGCTTTATTTGCTAGTAACAGCTGGCTTGTTATGATTATTTAAGTTTTGGTCTCAAGGAAAAAAATGTTTAATTTTGCTTCCTAACATCTGTCATTCAACCCAACTCCACGTTAGTTTCAGTCTCTCTCCCAACCGTTCCCCACCCGCTCTGCTGTCCCAGAGCTGGCCAAACGCAGGGCTCCCGCGCTGCACCAGAACTGGGAAATCATTACAGGTGGGCTGGGGGAGAGGGAAGGTTCCAAAATTGATTGTCTGGCAGTGCTTAATTGGCAAGTAGCAGAGAAGAACAGGCAGCTTATGCGTCCCTGGTTCTTGTTGCTCTGACATCTTGAAAGGTAAAATGGATCCTGTACATGTGCTTGTATCAGTCTTGCATCTTAGTTTTTCTGACTTAATTCTTGTGTGTTTTCTCTGATTTGGAGGATTTTAGGCACAGAAGTTATAGCGTATGCTTTCTTTAGTTGTGGAGACAAAGGCGGCTCTTGGGAAGGAGCGGAGATGTTGCTGTTGGACAGTGTCCCTCTGCATAGCTGCTGGGACACTCACCGGTCAGGAGTCTGGCTGGCCAGGGACTAACTGGCCTTGGAGGTGAGGGCAAGGAGCATCTTTCTCAACTCTGCTGCTTTTAGTGAGAGCTTCCTGAGATGTTTTCCCTTTGAGCAAAGTAAGTGTCCGGGACTGAAGTTCACAGCAATTCTCACCTTTAATTACACCAGGGAGCACAGAATGCCTCGCTCTGCCAGGTCACCGTGTCCATGGTTCCTCTTAGCCTGCCCTCATCTTACTGATCAAGTGGCTGGAGCTGCTGAGATGCCTGGTAGTTGAGATACTGCACCCACATCGCTGCTGGGTCTGGTCATTTAGTGCAGATTATTCTCCAGAAAAGATAACCACAGTTTTATTGCCATTGCAATAAACACATTTATTTATGTCTGGATGCTGACAAGATTTATCTACTTGCTGGCAACTCAGCTGGCTTCTACAAAGTCCTTATTTTCTTCTAGCTGTCAGTGGTGCCAGACTCATCAATGATAGAGGTCATGTAAGATAAGCAACAGTAGGGAGGAAGAAGGGGAGTGACCTTCCTACTCTGGCATAATTTTTCTTCCTCCTGAATTTTTGGTAGGTAACAATTGGCCCTTCTTAGCCTGGAACATTACTTGTTTTCTTCTGTTCTTCCACCAGTTTGGACTCCTGACTTCGAGAAGTTTGCTTTTGATTTACTCTTGAGTAAACAACAGCAGAACTGGGACTGATGACTGTGGAAGGTAGCAGTTGTAGCCATAAATGATGCCTCTGGATCTTACTCAGTTATCCATAACAGTAATTTTGGAGACAATACGTTTTAATTCATTAGTGATGTTCTTCAGATTCCATTCTGGGTGTTACAGAAACTTGGTCCTGGGACCTGATGTAGGAATTTGTGAGAGGACTCATTCCAAGGATGTTAAACGTGAGTGGGTTTTTCCTTGCTACAGTAGAAAAGAAATGAAATTGCTGCCCTTAGCCAGTGACGTAAGATCCCAAAACACTATCCACGGCGTGCTGAATTGCTGTATTTCCTTGCAGAAGTGAACAGTAGCAATTTACCACTAGCTGAGTACTATCGGAATTCTGAAATGCCGGTGTAACTTGCTGAAAGACAACCCTTGGTAAGCAGAGGAATGAACGGGCTTTTGCATGGGGAAGTCTAAACAGCGTGGAAAAGTGTCTGTGGCAGTACATGGAGCAGAAACTTATGGATGGGGTTTTGCATAAGAGCATCCAGTTGAATGCTGAATTTGCACTCATTCAGGCTAGAGCAGAAAATGAGGCGCTGCTCCAGAGCTGTATTTATGAGATCCTGTGGCTGCCTACTGTGGGAGGGCACTCACTCAGATGAGGCAACTATTGCAAACATTTTTCTGAGTTTGAAAAAAAACCCAGCGCCTACAGTGCAGCTTGCAGGGGCTAATGCAAGACTAGGGTTTGGTACTCAGATACTTTACCCCAAGCTTTCATTTCCATGTTTTTATCTCTTTTCCTCACCCTTTAGGGTGGAGGGTGGGAACACATCTCTCCTTCGGTTATTGTGTGTTCCAGTAAAAACAGGGAAATTGTTTGTGAAATGCTTTGGTTTTAGATTAGGGGGAGGGTAAACACTCTTCAGGTTAAGTGATACACAACGTCATAAATGTAGCAGTTTTGCAATTAGACCTGTTTTCTTTAAAATGTTGGAGAGAACTAAGTAGTTCTTGCATGTTTCATCTTTAGGAATAAATTCCTTGCCGTGCAGAAAAAGCTGTATTTGCGAGGTTCTCCTTAGTACCAGTGCCTTGCACTGGCAGTGTGCGTGCAGCCTTCTCCAGCCCTGGAACAGCACAGGAGCACTGTGCTTCTGGAGGTCCTCACCTCTCCTGGGAGCACTACGACGGATTTTGGGGAGGAATATTTGACAGCATTCAGAAATTCCTGCTGCCAGCTCAGATGGACATACAATCACACTTAGACTTGGAGAGAAAATGGTACAGAGCTCCAGGGTCAGAAGGTGTTTAGTTCTGCAGGAATCCCCTCCAGAGATTATACTTATTTATAAATTTAACTGGAAATAATGATATGATTCTTACATAATTCCTCCCTTCCTGAATGAGTTTATCCTGGTGCAAATACCCCTTGGCTTGCCCACATAGCTGAGGCTGGAAGGAGGAAATGCGCGGGAAATGCAGGTTTTTGGTCTTTACTTGGGCGAGATGGGAAGTTGGAGAGTCAGGATGTGGCCCAGATGGCTGGGAATCAGACAAATGCTGGCGCTTTTAGCATTGCAGGGTTTGTTTAGAAACAGTCGGATGAACTTGTCCAAAATGTTTTTCTTCCTGTTTTGGCAATTAACGTAATGCATTTATTGTTACATAATTACCTCATTGCACTAATTTATTTCTCTCTCTTAGCCCCCTTCTTTACCGATGAATGTTTTCCCCCTCAGTCCTTGGGGTTAAATATACAAACCTTGCTGTTGTAAAAGAGGGTAGATTTATTTTTCACAATTTTATATCAAGTTCTAATACTTTCTAGACTTTTGGCTGCGTGGCAGAGAAAGAGGAAAGAAGCTGTCACAGAGACAAATTGCACAGAAGACTCAGTACAGTGCTAGCTTCCAGCTATTGAGACAAATGGGATTTTATTGTTCAGGCTGTACCTCCTTTTCTCCTTAAATTCATTTATTCTTGTGTCTCCGGGTATATGTGTGTGTGTATGAAAATATATTTTATATATAAAAAGCATTACATGGTCATATTGTTTTTTAGATCATCCAAACACTTTTAAGGTAAAATGGGAGCAAAAGGGAGCATGGATTTGGGCTGTCACACAAAGCTCTGTATCTACTTGCATCTCTGCGTTAGGAAAACGGGACGCTGTTACAGCGGTACCTCTCTGCAAAATTTCCTTAGGACACACGTGTTCTGTTGCTGCAACCGGTTATCAACTAGTCTAAACAGATGACTCTTAATTTAGAGTCTAACTAACCTGAACAGTCTCTCTTGCTTTTTTTCCAAAACAAACCAGCACTTAAAATTTAGTAGAACACCTCCACTTTGAATCCTTTCAGGTTTTGCTGAAACACCTGTGAGTCTTCACTGCCTTTTGGGCAGAGCTGCTTTTGTTGGGAGAAATGAAGTTCTTTGTTCTTGGCTGAGCAAACCTGCTTTGATGTGTCATTTGCTGTTGGCTTTTAGAGCTGAGTAATTCTGAATTTGGAAAAGCAGAAATGTAATTATGACCCTTTCCATTAAGAGGCAAGCTTTTCTGTCATTCTTGTTTGAGAAAAAAAAATAATCATTTAGAAACCTTTGATTTTAATTTGTAGGATTGAAATTGTAGGAAAAATCTTGATTTCTCATCTTGGTTTTCTGCTGACTAGGAAAAAATAGGAAAACGTTCTTCCCCCTCCCCCCCCAGCTAAAATACTTGCATTATTTTAGTTTCAAAGTAAACATGCTTATGATCTAACCACTTTTGCTAATTACCATCTGCTCCTTCATCAGCACTTGAGTCCCACTCACCCTCCAGAGTCTCGTATGCCAAAAACGTGTTTGCCTGGGCTTGAGCTGACGGGACAAGAGGCCGTGTCTTAATTATGGTAGAATTATCCACTTGTGTGTCCCATCAGCTTTGATTTATTTCCTTTGCAATTTATAAAACAGGGTCCACAAACTTGTTGGATTTGCACTCTGAATCTTTAATTCAGACATCCATTAAAAAGGAGAAGAATTTGCTTCGTCATTAAACTCTTGGGTTTTTTTTCCTCTCTTGACTATCTCTTGATTTGTGGTGTTTGGCATCAGGTTAAACAATAAAACGGTTCCAGAGCTGATTTAAATGGCTTTTCAGTCCATGCCACGTGTAGCCTTGGCCTTCTCACACTGTGTACAGAGACGTGCTTTCGTTTGGGAAGGGAGGGAATTCTGTAGTTGCCCAAATAAATCCTCTGTGTTTGTGTCGTGTGGCTTTTTAAGTTAGATTAAGCAATGCTAGTATCGAGGTGTGCCTGTGTGTAATAATATGGGTAGATATGACAAGGATGGTGGGGGGGCTATTTATATAGAGATTTGGGCCTTAGAAGTTATGAAATTGGCTTAAAAATCATGTCATTTAAAAGAATGGGCAAGGAGGCGTGTGCCTTATTTTAGAGCCTTTAAGATCTTTTACGGGCTCTTTTACAGAAGTGAGGACAGCTGGAAACATTTTGGTTTAGTTTTGGTTCCCCCCTTCCACGATTTTGCAGCATTTCATGACTTTCTAATAGAAACACCTAGTATCCCAACATGCTAAAGATGCTATGAATCGGCAAAATTAAAGCCAGATTCTGGAGGTTACGATAAAGCTGTAATCCATCAAGTTTCTTTCAAAGTCTTTTGTTGGTGGCGTGTTTAGTATTGCCCTGGAGAGTCTTTTGCAAGGAAAACACAGCAATTACAGAAATCCCCTTCCGTACCGTGCAGATGTCAGTGTTTGTGGTCACTGGGTGTGACTGTGAGGAGAAGAAGGACCCTTTGGAGGTTGCCAGCCCTTCTCCACTGGCTTGATGCTTTGGAAGTGGTGTTCCAAAAAGAACACAAAAAGAATCCAGCTTCTTTTTGTGGGGCAAGCGATGGGGGATGTTCACACCATCAGCATGCTCAAGGGCTGGTTACTGGTTTGCAGCAGGATTTGGTATGTTACGCAGCTCTGAAAGGTAAGACTGCTGCTGTCAAGGTTTTTCATCATCAGTAGGATGGACAGAGTCAATTATGAGGTGCCCCTTCCTTTTTGGTCAGCCTTTGGATAGGACCTTCAGCAGCGTGCACCTCATTCTCTAGCTACGCGTTTTTCTCTGTCAGGGATTTTGTACATTATTTTTGGTTGCTTTTCACATTCAGGTATTCTTTTCTGATTGCTTTTTTTTTTGTGAGTTTTTTTTTTTCCCCTCTTAGCGCTCTCTTTTCTTAGTTGCATCATCTAGAAATGGAACCGTTCATAAACGTCCATCTGAGGAACACGCGGCAGGGGCAAGTGCTTTAAATCATCGTTGCACGGTGCTGAAAGTGCATTTGCATTTCGGAAAAGAAAAAAGTTGCAACCTTTTTTTGAAGCAAGATTTAAATTTGTAAACCATCTGCTATTTTTGGTGTGTCAAATATGAAGGCTTCCTGTGTGAAACCGATAGAGAAAAAGATCACAGGAGACCTGGAGCAGTGACTCAGGTCACAGCAGGCCTGTTTGTGTGACACCTGTGTCATCAAAATAACCTTGCTTTGCCATCCTTAAATGAGATTTTCTTTTCCTTCAGATGGTAGATCTGTTCAAAGGCATATTTGATCATGAATAATTTGGAGGAAAACAATTTTCCATCCTTCTGAGAACACCATACATCTTCTCCTTGTTGCTTCTGAACTCTTTGCAACACCAACATCTGATGCTGGGCAAGTTGTCAATTTTCGTTACAGGAGCCTGCTCAGGAATTGTTTCTCCCTGTTTCCTTCCACTTCAGGCATGTTAAGTCAGATAAATTCATACACTGATGTTTAATCACTGAGCACTAATCACCCTTGCGCAATATTGATCAACAGCCTTTTGGTATACGATGATCTGAATGAGTAATAGCTTTGCTAGTAAACACCGAGGAATTGGGATGGTGAAGATGATGAGTTAGCCCAATGTAGAAGTTGGTACAGCTTTTCTATTTCCAGAGGTTTCTAGACTCCATCGAACAGTTTTGTCTTCTCTTTTTCCCCTCCCCAGCTCCAAACTGGTTTTCTTGTTCTCGTGTTCAAGCCAAGTAATAATGCTTCCTTTCTGTGGATGGTGTGTCTTTAGACAAGTGCCCCAGACCCTCTTCTCAGGGCTGCTGAGGTTGTCCACAGTCTCATTTTCCCGAGGAGCCTGTCCTTTCTCCTCTTCCTCCTCCTCCTCCTGGCTCACTTGAAGCACGCTGAGGCTTCCCATGCAGCCCTATTTCATGGGGGCTGCCTGTGAACGTGGCACTTGAAAACGTCTGCTTGTGAGATAATTCAGTTGAGAAGAGAGCAGGGGAAACCCAAGCAGGCAGGGCTGCGGTGTGGGGGTTGAAAGCTTTTTTTTTTTTTTCTTTCCCCCCACCCCTTTCCTCCCACTCTTTCCTTACCGGGTAAAAGACCCGGTCTGTGCCTGAACTTGCTATTCTGAATAACCTCTTTTCTGTACGCAGCGCCTGATGCTCACATCCTGTTTGCTACCAGCTTAGCTGAAGGAGCGCCCCGGAGAGTGACATTTCTATTTCTGTGGGGTTTGTTTCAGTGAGTTTGCAGGCTGGCTCCTTGCTGCTGCCTCCGTCACGTGCCTTTCGATTCTCTTCTGTGAATTTGAGGAAACCCGCTTTTCCTTTGCTCTTTGTATGAAATAGCAACATCACTGTGGGATTTGAAATCGCATCTGGAAAAATGAGGTGGACTTTAAACAGAGGAAGAATCTATATTGAGTCAGGATCCATAAGTATTTAGACTTTGATTAACGCTCTGCTAATGCAGAACTAGTCTGCACGGGAAATAACATGAATAAACCTATGAATCCTGTTCTTGCCAAGCTGTAGGGTTTGACCAGGGTCTCGCTGACTTCCTTGGAAAAAATCTAGATTTAAATATTCATTTTTTTGCTTTAAATCCACGCAGACCAGTGACTCTACGTCTTATTTCTCTAATGTAATCACTTTGCCGTGTTTAATAAACTATCTGCACACTTCCAAATCTCTTTTACTGGTGGAGGTGCTCAGGGAAGCTGAAATGCAGTATTAATTATCCACTCTAAAATATGCTTGATTGAGTGACTCGTGCTGCAGTAGTTCCTCGTGCCAAGCTTTGTTGCGTCTGCTGCTTTTAGGGTTTTACCAGTTGCAGGCTGTAGAGCCTTGCTTGTAAAATACAGGCACCTAAAAAACCCAAGGAACAAAAACCCAATAATTGTCAAATCTATTTTTGAGATGCTGTGTGGAGGAAAATAATAAAGGGAGTCTTCTTACAGTTTCAGTGAATCTCCCTGTGAATAAAACTTTGAAGGCTAAGCAAGTTCATCTTCTTACTGTTTTTACAAGCCTGTGCTACATCTTTTTTTACTTAAAGCGAAAATGGGAGGAAATGTGAGCACATCCAAATGAATTGCTCCCACAACAAGAAGTTCCCATGTTGTTTCTTTTAACTTACTCCACCTCGAGGATGACTTGGATGAGATCTGTCAGTGTAGCTTGCTTTCTCCCCCTGTCACCGCATCCTTCTGCCGAGAAGGACAGTTTCTCACCTGCTTTTCCTTCCCCTACCTTCATGGTAGGATGCTCATCCCTTGGAGCAGGGTGCAGGCTCCCCAGCTGTGGCACGGTGGGGGACGGGGCCATACGCCTGCAGGGAAGGCCAGGGGCCTGGGCTGGTGGCCTGGGTGGGAGGGCACGCTGTGCTTAACCCACATGCCATGGTGTCTCCTGTTGGCACTTGCGGTATTGCCGTGGCCCTGGCTGTCTCCTGCCACCCGTAGGCTGGGGCACCTCACCAGCTGGAGCTAGGATGGGGAGAGAGGGTGCTTTATAGCCACCTGTGACATGGAGGTCAGTGGAGGCAGACAGGTTGCCCAGCAGCCCCTTCTGGGTATGTAATTCCCTTGCAGTCTTGAGGTCAGAGCCTCCCCGTGCTGGAAGGCTTTGGTGCCATCACGATGTTTCTGCCTCCTCCAGGAAGGACTCGATGGCCGGCTCTCCAGAGGATGCGGGAGGAGGATAGTGCAGAAGGTGATGCTGCTCTTCCTCTGCATCCCAGCCCAGTGGGGGCTTTCTGCTCCCTGCCTGGCCATGTGTGGGTCTCAGTGGTGTGGCTCTCAGGTGGGACTTCTTGCTTGTTTTGTATTACAATAGAAACAAGATGCCAAATCCTGCCAGGTGAGGAAAGCCTTCTCCTGCAGGTGCTGCTGTTTCAGTCCCACCAGGGTGTCTAAGAGAGAGTGCGCTTGCTGGAGCGGCTGGGTTTTGACCTCCCTGCAGGAGGCCAGTTTGCTCCTGGAGCTAAACTGGTCCTGCCCTGGTGTGCCTTCATTGCAGAGCCATTGATCTTACTGACTGATTTAGGAGGTGTTTCTCCAGAGCCTTGTGACAGTGCCTGGCTCCGGGGAGGAGGGAGGATTGGTGTAGGCTGCCTCCAAAGGTACTGAGTCACAGGGAAGTCCCAGGTTTTTTGGAGTCTGTGAGGTTTGGGCTTGTGACATTTGGGCTGTTGAGGCTCCTGAAGCCAGGCCCTGCCCTGGCAAGTTTGTGCTGATTTGTGCTGTGTAAGTGAGGTGAAGGCTTCAAACGCAGTCAAGAAGTCGGCTCCTTTTGGAGGATGTTTGCAGCATGGGGGTCTGTGTTTTGTTTTGCCTTCTGGAGTTTCATTCAGCCATGAGAACGAGGAAAGGGAAAAAAGAAATGATAGTAAAAAATAATATCTCTGAACCTGGTGTAGAAATGGGACACGAGCAGAGTAGAGTATATGTAAGTGGCAGAAATAATTTGTGCGTTGATAGATGTGCGGTGACACCGAGGTCTCTGTTGCAGGAGGACAGTTTTTCCTCAGCGTGTGCCTGCTGCAGGTGACAGGGATCTGTGGAGGCTGCGGAGCAGGGATCAGGATGGAGCACAGCTTCATTTCCATACAGAGCCCCAGGACACTTGGAAACCCCCACATCCAGGCAGCCTCTCATCAAAATGCCTGGTTTTCCCCCTCAATCCATCGTGCGAACCAATATTAAATAGTAAGCAAGGAAAAACCCTAGGTTAAATAAACAGTTATAAGGAAAAATGCTGCAAATCCATTAGCTTTTGTCAGGTCTTCTTCATTTCTATTTTTATTTGTCACTGCTAATGGATTTAGTGCAACCTACTCCCTCCCACCCGCCTCTCCTGGCTGTTAACCCCTTCCCCTGGAAATTCACTCATTGCCTTATTTCATCATTAATAGACTAGTAGGCAAAAAATGACCTGCAAACCTTTAGCACAGATATAAGTGTTGAATAATTTTTTGAATATCTGTGGGGTGAAGGGTTGTGTTTTTAAAATTGTCACTAGGTTTTCATATACGATGTAACTATATATTTGTAAGAAAAGGCAATTTGTATATTTTTTTTTCCCCAGTTTTAGAAACTAGATAATATAAAGAGTATCGGATGACCAGTGGGTGTTAAAATGAGTGCCCCTGTGACATAAAATTAGCACATCCCGTTAAATGGGCTGTCGGTCTGGAGTCTCTGGAATTTTTTTCTTGTTTCTTTTGCCATTGACTTTATAGGTGACCTTGAGCACTTAACTACTTTTTTTATTCTTTTGTTTCTGTGTCTCCTCAATTTTCTCTTCAATAGAGTAGGGATAATTGCACTTTCCATGTATACACAGGAATTCTATAGGCTGAAATGTCATTATTAATGCTACTTGCTACCTAATCTCCCTCAAGTACGCCCGGTGACGGGCTGTCATGCTGACAGCCTTGTCTGCTGGGCTCTCCTGCCTTCCCAGCTCCATCTCCCTGCCTCTGATCCTGCACTTAGTTCTTCCCTACCAGTGTCACAGCTTCTCTTCTCCAGCACCTGGGCTTCGCCTGGCCTGGGGAGGCGTCTGGGGTTGCCAGGCACTAGCGTGGAACAACATAAAACTGCTTTATATAGGAGCAAGGAATTGTTTAAGGGCACTTAACGACATTGCTTTCTTCAGCTGCTTGCACGATTTCCATATGGCAGCCCAGTAGCTTTATGGGGTGGTTTGCATATAAACTCCACAAGGAGATACTTAACAAGCTAAATATGACTCTTGAAGTTGGGTGACATAATGCAACACCTCCTGAGCCTGTTGGAGGAGTCATTTGGTGATGAGAGGGGCGGGAAGCTGCTGTGGTGCAGCAGATCCATTGCACGCTCTAGGCAATAGCATTGTCCAAGCTTACCTGTATGGATGGACATACAGGAGCTGGTGTGCTGGAGGAGCAGTGGAGAGGCTGAAGGACGAGCAGTGGACCAGCTGTGCCCATGGTGTCATCTGGCAGTGGGTCACCGTGGCTGAAATTTAAGATAGAGAAGCGTTCCAGACCCAGCATTGAAGTTCCCCTTGTGGAATCAGGAGCCTGGACTCTGGGGGCATGCCTGGGCTCAGTAGTCTTTAGTGGTAGCTCAGACTTCCTGGGTGTTGAGATCATGGACTGGAAGATGTTCTCTCTTCTCTATATTCATGAGGGGGAGTGCCAAGTTAAAAAATTGCTTAAAAGCCCATGAATGCCTTCACTTGTGTAGAACCTGAACTGTTGGCTCACTCCTGTGCCCTCTCGCAGCTATTGCCATGAGATGTTACATGCCATTTCTTTGCTCTGCTTCTGGCAGGTGGACAAGGCCATAGGACCTGCGCCTGTGGCTCTGCTATGGGGTGTTCTTTGGGGGTTTGTGTGGGGGTCAGCCTCTGAAGACACTGCTGAAGTCCCTTCGGGGCTCCCCACTCCGATAGCCCATACAAGTCCAAAGGTGCAAAGAAAATTTCTAATGTCTTGTGCTGGTGAGACTTGAACTCCTTTAACAGTGGGAGACCCGGACAATGTGCATTTCCATAGCACCTTCTTGTGTTGCAGGATCTTGCACTGCGTCTAACCTGGGAAATGGGTTTGGGGTTTGTTTTTTTTGTTTGTTTTTTGACTGTGGAATACCACAGCCTTTTCTTTTCGCCAGCTGTTTTTTCATGGTGCTGGTCAGCCTGGCCTCTTTATTCCTGTAGCATTGTTTGTTCGCACGCTTGGCTTCCCTTTTGGTTTGAGGGTTTTATGTTTTATTTTATTTTGAGGCTAAGTAGTCTTTTTCCACTATAATCATACTTCTCATTCTCGGTGAACTTACTCACCCTCCCAGTCTCTCTAGTCGGAAGGAACAGTGCCCATTTCGTGACTGTAAGGACACCAGAGATGTGGAGATGGTTAATGCCTCCTGCACCACGTGGGGCAAAATCGAGCCACTTTCCTAAAGGCAAAGCAGGGATTTAAAAGGTTGATGGTTGTGTTGGTGTCTGGGGTAGCTCATTGAGCAAGTGAGCTAAAATAGCAAGGGAGGAGCATGAAAGCATAGACTTGGACTTGTGTGATTTGAACTAATGGATGTTTTTACTTGGAGCAAAATAAGATTTGAAAAGCCCCAACCTTTTGTTTTCTTGAGAAAAGCCAGTGATTTACTGATGCCACTGGTTTACTTGGGTTGAACACCGTACTCCAGCAAGCCTTCTGATCAAACATTTAATTTCATGCATTTAATGATCATTTATTTATGGTCGTGTAATTGTGTTTTAGCTAGTCAGAGCTCTTTTTCAGCTTTGTGCTTGAGCTGAGCTGTGAGTGCTAGTTTACTGAAAAAAAAGAGTTGAAAACATGCAGAAGAAGTGGGTGTGAGGGTTTTGTCATTCTACATGCAAATACTACTCTATTTTCCTCTTGGTGTCAAGCTGTCACGTAACATTGCCAAACTTCCCTAGGAAGGGCAAGGGAAGTTTGTAATTCTTGAATTCATAGGTAAAGGGGACTTTGTGTAAGGGTTTCTGAAAATTAAGTGCTTACCATGCAGTTGTTACTGTCATTAAAATTGCTGTTAAGGTCTATAGTGCAATTCTTTAAAACTCGCCATATAGAATTTCACTGGTCTGTGCTAGAAATGTTGGAAGAGAATGAAGAAAATCTACCCTTAAACTGCATGAATAGCTATTTGTAATTTTTATGTGAGATTACAGTGGATCTAAGGAATGTGTTTTATAATAATAGCAATTGTTGGCAGTGGCTTTGTTTTTCTTTCTTTAAGAATTCCTTAGCAGTTGTATTTCTCTCTTTTTTTTTTTTTTTTAAAAACCAGCTGACCTCAGATGATTCAAATGCTCTGTTTGTGTTTTTCTGTGAATTACTTCATTCGTATAAACAAGGACTAACTAAAGAACCCATCAGCTTCGTTTGCAAGGTGCATAGCTGTTAAAGGGGATAAAGGTTTACTATCATCTGTGACCACTAGTAAAACTGTTTAAAACTGGAGAACCAATGTAGGTGAGCAGAGCAAGCAATGTTGTGTCTGTCTTGATGTCTCTGATGGCTAAAGATAACCAACAAAATTTTAAACAGACTGGCAGACCAACTTCAGCATCTTAATCTTAAATCTCCCTGAGCATTTGTGCCAGATAAATAGTTTAAAATTTGTTATATAGTATCTTTCCCCAGTTCTGATACCGGTACGCTAGTTCTGCCTCACGTAAGTAAAGGAACTGCAGTTCTGAGTCGGTCCTGTTTTAGCAGCTTCGTTTCGAGGAGGGCAGGACTCAGGTGAGGGATGGGGAGCTGAACTGAAAAAGAAAGGCGTGCACTTCTTGGCATCTCTGTCTGCGAGCGAACAGCACAGAGCTGGCCTCTGAGCAGTGTTCCTGGTTGCACAAGTTCTCTTTGGGTACCCAAAAGCCGTTGGCAGTGCCGATTCAACGCGGCATCAGCGGTGGCACTGGACCGGCCTTTTCCAGTCCCGGTGAGCTTTGCAGTCGGGGGCCACTCGTTTCCCATCGCGCCCGCCCAGCGCCTGCCAGCAGCCAAGGGCAGCGGTGCATTTGGTGAAGGATGTGTAGTCTGCCTTCTGCTGCAGGGTGGTTCTTAAGACACTTGGCAGGTGTCTCTGCGTAGCGCAAGAAAGTTATTTAAGCAAGTTGTTCTCTCCTGAGGTGGATTTTGAAGTGATTATTGTGTTCCTCTTTGTGCCTTTCAGAGCTGAAGGCGGGTGTCATGAGGTGCCACTTGGAAAGTATTTTACTTCTCTTTCTCCTGCCTCTCCATCTTCTCACAAAAATCCTTCGCTTTTCTTATGAAATAGCTTTTCACAAGGTGAGAAGAGGGGTATTTGTGTTTAGGAGGAATCCTTGATATTGACATGGTGACATCATGGTTATTTCTATCAACCAGTTCTCTTTTTTTGTGTAATTTGCATTTCAAAAACTGGTTCACTAAAACTTGATCCTGGAGAAAGGCTTCTGTGCTCACATGGCGTTCTGAACACCTGGGGAAGCTGTACAGCATTCCCATGGATAAACTTGTTGGCAAATCCGTGTGAAGAGTTTGCTTCAGGCCTGCTGCTGCAGGGAAACTGGGCACGAGGATCTCAGGATAAATATTTCTTCCGAGTAAGAACCTTTGATACCCACTAATCTCTCCCCTGTTACTTGCAAAGAGGTCATTTGTTATGACAGTAGTAGGTTTCATCCATGCTGAGAGTAAACCCTGAGTTCAGTAATGGTGAATACTGGCACCAAAAGGTTTCTCATCACAGGAGAAAGTGTCATTAGTGTTATTTGTAGGTCCTACCTTAATAACTGCAACAACTTACACTGAGTTAAGCAGAGATTGATAAGTCACAGTGGTGCTATTTCTATATTTGGTAGCTTGGGACTGCAGATGCTAGTTGGAAATGCCCTTTTTTTGAGTAATAGAAATTTCTGAGTTTTCTGCTTGTTCTTACAGTTCATCAAGCACCCTTGCTTCACCAGCAGAGCATAGTTCTCAAAGATGGTGCAGATCTACACCACTTGAGCCTGGCTAGCTGTCATAAGCCTAATTCATATTGCTAACAGTTTGGGCTCAGGAGGGTCTAGCCATGGCCACCCATCCCCTCCTGGTTTGGTGGCAGAGAAGAAAAAGGATGGATCCTACTCAGTGGGGAGTTGTTGGCTTAGTTTCGCTTTTGTTCCCTTGTTTAAAGTAGCAAGGTCCTTAACTCAAAGAGTTCAGTTTAATAATTTTCAGCTTGCCGGGGTGCCTGTGCAGAGCTGTATGGTCCCTCACACACCCATGGCTCTCTTGTTTCTGTTCCTCTCCTCCCAACTTACCCAGCTTCCTTCAGCGTCTATGCATCCATGCCCAGCATCTCAGTGTCTCTGGGCTCTCCTGGTCTGTCCCTCAGAGCCATGGTTGCCAGCCTGGCTGCCAGCTCACCCCAGCTCTCCCATGTGTGCCCTGATCTCCATCATGTTGGTTTTCTTTTTCCTTTTCCAAGCTGCTTCATGTCCAGCCAGGGTCCTGTTTGTCCTTTCTTGGTGTGCTCTTCCAAGAGATGCATCAGGGTGTCACCACAGGAGGAGAGCTCCCCTTCCACTCCCTGGCACCCTGCATCCATCCCCTGCTTTGCAGCAGCGCTGGGTACTCATCAGACCCTTCATGTGAACCAGCTTAATGAGTTTAAATGACATAAAATTGTGCCAGTAAAATTCTCTTCAAGCAGAATCACTGAAATGGACTTGTGGAAGAAGGTCCGGGCATGTGCAAGAGGGCAGGCAGGAGAAAAGGGCAGCAAGGGCCCAGGGAAGCAACAGCTCAGACCCCTCCATCCACTACATCCCTTCTGGGGAATGCTCCCTTGAGGACCCTCTTGGTGGTGATGCTGCTGCAAGAGATGTGGGCACCTGGAGCTGCTCCTCCCTGGTTCCAGTGCCGTCCCGTGCAGATTCATAGTGGATGTGTAGCTGGAGTTCCAGAAGGTACAATCTGAAATTGCCACTGGCCCTCTGAGCCCGCATGTTTTGCAGTTCCTCTATCTGCTCTCTTCCCAAAGCTTTATTTTGGGCAGACTGTTTGTATGGCAATGAAAAGAACAACTCCGGAAAAAAGTTGCGTTCCTAACACATTTCAAGACTGTGCTAAAATAAACGGAGAACAAAATTCCTCAAATAAACATTTGCCAGAATTTTTATATAGATGGGGTATGTATTCTTTCCCAGCCATCGGTCTTGGAAGGAGCTCAGTGCACAATTTTTTGTAATTGAGCTTTGGGCAGATGGTAGGTGATACGTAAGGCCAGGCAGTTAGTTGCAAGGAGTACGGAAACAAAATTTTTATAATGAGGAGTTTGAGTAGCGGATAACACTGTTATCCCCAGCTACAACAACTGAAAGAGCTGACAAGCAGCATTTTAATTCTTTTATTTTTACATTCCAAACCTTTTCAGTTTTACTGAAAGATGACCAAACATTTTTGTTTGGATCCTAATAGGTTGTGTAAAGTAGGATTTTAAAATTTTTGTATAGAGTTCCTTGAGAGAAAAAAACCAAATGGACACTGTATCACGTACCTTTCCGTGGCAATGCGCAAAACCAGATTCATTTATTTGAGATATGAGAAGGAGCAAATGAATTAATAAGTTAATAATAATAATATTAACACAATATTCTGATACTTTCTGCATATTTATTAAGAGACAGAAAAAGGCATAACGATTTCCTAATAGAAAGATAATAAAAAAGTATTTAGTCATTAACTTTTACGGGGTAACTTCTAGGCTTTGCTTTCTCTCCCCCTTAGTACCTCTGAGCTAGCTTATCTGCAACTATAGTCTCCTCTTGGACAAGGTGGGGGATGACTTGTAGTAACACTCCTGTGTTTTTAATAACTTTAAACATGGATGCAGAAGCAGTAACCTGTGATGGGCAGAAGCGAGGTGGCTGTGCCTGGCCTCGGGAGGAGGCGGCGTGTCCGGAGGTCTGGAAGCCCTCCAGTGCCGAGATGGTCAGGGGGGCTGTTATCCACTCCTCAGCCACTTGTTGCCTGGGAGACAAATGTAATCCAGGGATTTATTTTTTCCCCCCTTTCCTTGCTGGTTTTTGATTGGAGCCGCTATTGACTTTTGGCTTGGAGGAGGTAGTGAAGCAGCACGCCAAGTGTCATAAGATGGAAATTAATCACTAACCGATGGGTCTGAGTTCCAATGATTTCCTTTCCCGTGATTGCTCTGTGTATGGGAAGACTAATGACACATCTAAACAGACAGTTAACGAAGCTCTTCACACCTCCGACAGTCAAGAAGGATTCTTAACCCAATGACACTTCAGTTTTCTTTTTATTTCTGCTCTCTCGTGCGATTGTGGAAAAACAAAAGTAGCGATCTTAAAAAAGGAACTTTGCACGGTTGGAGAGCTTTGCCTTAAGTTGTGTTTGTTTTTGCTGCTAAATTATAAGTCAGCTCAGTTGCAGTCAAAATATAGCAAATCTGCCTTCCCAGTGTTTCTTTTAACAAGGAGTATAATTCTTCTCAATACTTTTTGTGTGAGAGAGTTTCTGTTTTTCAGGGAGATTATTTTTGGCTTCTGCAAGGACATGGACAAGCCAAACAAGTTTAGCTTAGCAGTAATTAATGGTTTTGAAGTTACTCTTCAGTAGTGACTTCATATTATAAGGCCCTCAACTTGAACTAACTCCGGTGGGTTTTGGGGAGTAATCTCTTCCAGGTAGATGAAAAGTCTGTCTTGAAGCAAATGAAAAAACAGAGAAGTTTGGAAAGAATATGTTGTGTTCCAGCAAGTACAAATAAGGTAGATGGCATTTAAGTGCAGCTTTTTTTTTTCTTTTTTTTTTTTTTTTTTTAAGCTTATCCCATGCTGTAAGGAGTAAGGAATCCAGCAAAGGTTTTCTCCTGAAAAACGTTCCTAGTTTTGCACATTGCTTGCTTAAAAGGAAATTTTCTGTTCTTCTTGCTCTGGCTCTTGGATGGAGCATGGAGGTGGAATTTGAGAAGTTTGGATTCTATTTTTGACTTTGTCCTTTGCCTAAAAAGTCACTTACTAGACTTATCATGTCAAGTCTCTGGCTCATTGTCCCATATTTAAGAGAGGGCTAAACATAACAACCTCCTTTCTGCAAACTGGTTTGAGATGGTGGCGCACGGCTTCCACCACTGACACCAGCAGTGGATCTTCATCTGTTGTAGTGCTTTACTGAGGTGAAGGCCCAAGAGTCTTCCTTGCTCTCTTTCTCAAACCCCTTGAATCTTGAGCTTTTTGGCCATGCAAGGGCCCCACTTCACCTTGAGAACGGGAGGATGTTTCCCCTTAGACTGTTCAGTGGCCTTCTGGTAGGGTGCCTTGAAGAGGCTTGACCCCATGTTCCTGGTTCCACCAGAGAAGTGTGTGGAAGGTGGTGCCTTCTTCATCCCCTAGAGCAGATGTGCTTGTTTCTGAAAGAAAGTGGTGGCTGCTTCTGCGTGTTGTGCCAGCCCCTCTCCTTTTCTTTCTAGCCAAGTCTCAAAGGATGCTTTCTTAGATGCTACCACACAGCTGTCCAGTGACGTTGGGGAAGATTTTTCTTTTTCATTTTTCTGGGCTTTTTGGGGGTGATGGAATTTAGTGTCGATTTGCTGTCTGTAAGCTCAAAAGGTCTGTAAGCACGTTGCAGTGTGTATCCTGAAGCCACCCGTGAGGCAGAGGAGAGCTTAGGAGTTGGTAGGGCTCCACAAAGATGACAAGTTTTCAAAAGGAAGTGTCTGGTTTTGGTCTTCCTTGTGGCTTTAGAAAATAATATCCCACTTTTGGTGTGATTTTTGTGTGTGCGTGCATTTGTTCTTCTATACATGGAACCGAGAGTTTTGCTCTGCTGGTAGAAGTTGGAGTTGAGAAGAGGTTGAAGAGCGGCTGGAGGTGGTAGCGCAGCTTCCCCTGCCTGTTCCAGAAGACCTCAAGATTTACCAAAAGTCTTATCATAATGCCTTGAAAGCCTGCCAGTGGAGTTCAGTCAATAATTGGGATTGGTGTTTGTTTTTATGGCAGAACAAGGCTGCTCCTGGTCACGTTGTACGCTTTCATAGCAGAGCCAAGCGAAGGTTGTTCCCCTGTTTATTTGAGAACTCACACAAAACAATGCAAAATATCTGCACCCTGACCTCTGGTGGGATTGAGACAAGGGCTGAAATTGCGCTGCTCGTAACTGCAGAATAAATACTGAATTTTAGTGTAGTCTTTGTGGTACAGATTGACTGCTTGAGTTGCTCCGTGTGTCCAGACAGGGTAATTACACTAACTGTTGTTCTAACTGATCACGATTTCACAACACCCTTAAATGGTTTAAACTCTGATTATACCGTGACTTTTTTTGTTGTTGTTTTGGGGTTTTTGGGTATGTTTTTTCCCCTTAGGGGAGAAAAGATGATTAATTTCCGCTTGTAGTATAATGGCACTGATGTCATGTGGTTGAAGGATTAAGTCCTTTTATTTTTAAAACAGTTGCTAGGGTGTATAAGCCCCTCCTTTTTAGCCCCGTTTCTTGTTAGTATAACAGTAAAAGGAAAAGAAAATCACTTTGAAGCAAAGTAGATTATTTTTTAGAGTTTCCGTGTAGCAAGTAACTGTAGCTTATTTTTCAAATACGGGGTGATGGGGAAATTTCCAGATATTATTAAATCATATTGGCTTATAACAGGGGGGAGGGGGAGGGTGTGGACGGGGAGCAACCAAACATTCATTCTTACTTTTTTTCCCCCCAGAAGTGTGATTTAAGTCCTACCGTCGAATTACGTTATTTTAATGGAGCAATAATCTCTGGCAAGCAAACTATGTTCACTTCTGTCAGACAAAAAACCTAAAACCCACTGCTTTTCCTGACAAATACTGCTAAATAAATAAGGCTATGCCATCAGATCAAAAATTTGATTTTTTTTTTTAATTCTTTTTTCTTTGCAGAGTATTGGAAAGGGGTCCTTGTGGTGTATAGACCCAGAATATAGACAAAATCTTATTCAGGCTTTGAAAAAGACACCCTATCACCCATATTCGCATGTGTTCAATACACCTCCCACATCTCCTCAGGCATATCAAAGGTAAGAACTAGATGCATTTTACAGCTCTAAATGTTTTCCTCCAGTGTTGTGTGTGAAACTTGGGTAAGACCTTAAATGTAATTAAGTGACGCAGTGTGGAAACGGGCTCGTGACGCGGGCCCGGGAGGGCTGGCGGCGGCCTGGCCTTGCTGGGGCTGTGGGACACATCGCTTGCCCGTTCCCCCTGCCTGGTGGCCACGAGTCCCCGAGCGGAGCTGGCCGTCCCGCTCCCGCCTCAGCCGCAAACGAATGCCTGAAATTAAAATGCGTATAAGCAAATGGAGAGCTCTGAGGCCGGCCCCTCCGGTGACCCAGAGGGGCGCGGGGCAGAGCAGCAGCCATTTTTCTGCCCTGCTTCAGTGAACCGGGCGCGGGGTGGGTTTTGTTTTTCATTTATTTTTGAACCTGCCGTTGGTTACGGCTAACGTTAGCCAAGGGAGAGAGAGAACCCGTGGCTGCCGTCCCCCAGCAGGCACCAGGGTTTTGACACAGCCGCTTTTTCCTCGCTGCTGACACGAAAATGTGTTTTGTTCCCTTTTTCCGAACGTGGCAGCGCTGGGGCCGAGCTGCCGGTCACGGCCAGCGCAACATCTGGATGGTGTCTTTCACCGGCCATAGCAGGGGTCAGCAGNTCCCACCGCTGCTGCGCTTTGCAGAAGGGCAGAAAAATAATTTGAATAATGGCGTTAAAATTGTAATTTGGGTCTTTGAACAAGGCTTGTTTCCAGAGCCTTGCTTCATCGTTTCTGTTGCCTTTTTAAGAGTATTTTAATTATGCCCGTGCAGGTTTATTGAGAGATTCTCATACCGAGTAAAAGTGTAATGCACATCTGACATAGAAATGGAAGGATTTTGATCCCTTCTAATCCCTGCAGGCAGAAAAATCCAGCAAACACACGCAATTGAGAGCTGGAGGATCTCCCGATTTTTATTTTTATTTTTCATGCTTGCAGTGACTGTTCCCTGCCTGGGTCGGGTTTGCCGGCACGGCTGTGCCGTTTGCTGGCAGATGTTGCCGCAGGAGCTCGCAGGCGGCGTTTCCAGGTCTGGTGGAAGGGAGGGATGCAGCAGCGCTGGCAGGAGCCATCCCTGCAGGGACGAGCCCCTAGAAACACCCCAGGGATGGCTGGGTGCTGGCCGTCGGGGAGCCTGCCCGGGCCGGCTGCCTCGCATCCTCCGCTGCTCGCCCATCCCGGCTGCATCCACCCCTGCAGAGCCACAGACCTCGGGTAAAAGTCATGCTGGCCTCTTCTAATGGGGTGGGGTGGCCAGAATCTCAACCTCTCGGCCTCTTCTCATGCGTGGGAGGGGTGTGCTGGCACCTGCCGAACAGCACGGGATTTAAGAAAGCATTTTGAAAGACTGCCCGGGTGTCGCTGGGCAAATGGCAAAGCTGTTTTCTGGGCAAGGGAGAGAAGCAGGATGGCTACTGAAACACCTGCAAGCGGGTCCCAGAACTTCAAGGGAAGCTTCTTCTCCCTGGAAACCCTGGGATGGCAGAGCTGCTGCTTGTGCTGCCAAGCGCTTTCGAGTCTTCCTTGTAATGACCGTATCCGAAAACAAAGAGCTTGCCTGGCTGGAGGAGCAAATGCCTTGCAAAGAGGTTGGGTTTTGTATGAGACCAAGAAATTGTGGTCTTGCTGTTATTTAAAAATAAGTAAAATATAATAAAATAAAAATCTGGCTATCTTTCCGCGCTTCTGCTGTCAAAGAAAACTTAATCTTCCCATGGTCTTCTAAAATATTTATTTATTCATCTATTAATGACTGGCAAAACATCAACACAAAGCTGGTCTAGGCCATCAGCGACTGTTGAATTAATTTAATTATGCATTGGCAGTTATATTTGAAAAAATAATTTCTCAATGTATTTCTGATATATTCACAAGGGGTTGAACATCCTCTGTGCATTTGGAAAAACAGTAATCCCCTATGTAAGTGTTTTCTCATGTGTACAAAGACTTTGGTGATGGGTAGAAAATGTAAATCCACTCTGCCATCGTTGCATCTGCAGAGCAGTACATCGTCATAGTAACAAATTCCGAAGGAAATTTTTCTGATGGTGAAGATAATGTGTCTAGAAAAGATCCTTGGGTGGCAGAGGTTTTGCTGTCCGTCCATCTTACAGAGCTGAAGCCCACAACTGAGAGAGAAACTATGTCACCTGATAGTAATGAAATATATCTGGAACTAGATGATTCGTCAGTATTACTCCTGCCTCTAGGAAAGGGATTAATTGGAGGGGTTAGAAGGTTTGTAAGGATCAGTTGGTGCAATTCCACATGGGCAAATTGACCTATTGCTTGTCTTTATCAGATGTTTTAAAAGAATAAGGATACACAAATGAATCGCGTGTTCTGTTTAGTATCTGCGTAAGCAGCTTAGGGGTGAATTGAGCACAGAGTGGAGGAATGTATTGTAAAAATATCCCAAGCAAGATGATCACTGAACAGACAAATTCTCCTTTTTCCGAGCAGAGTTAATTACATCCGACAATTTCGCTTTACAACTTCACTAGAGCATCCTGCATAAACATCACAGGGAGGACCTTTTATGAAGGAGTTTTATGGTGTGAACCCACAGGTTTGGATGGCTGAGTCAGTGTTGTGCTGGTATCGTTTGAGATTAGGCGTATGACTCAAAGCAGGAAGTTTGGATTACATTGGGCTCCATGGATAGAAGGCCATAGTTTCAGGGAAAAGAACAACCTTGCAGTGTTTGTACATAAATAAGAAGGAACTTCAGGGTACAGTTGTCTGAATTGCTACTGCAGTTCAGGGTGAAGATTATCTGTAAGCTGTAAGAAGAAAAAGAATATAGTAATGTGAATTATGTAATTTTAATCGGATTGGATGTATATTCTTAAAAAACAATATTCATGCCAAACAAACAAACAAAAAACACTTGGCTTTTTATCTGGTTCTTCTAATTGAAGCATATATCGTGTCATTTATGATTAATTTCAAGGGTGAACTAACACTGATACACAGCATTATCAAGAAAACACTCTCTCCTTGGTGTGGAAAAATCTGCTTTTGTCTAACGTGTTTCTTTTTAAATATTTACAAATGCGTTGGCAATAGCAACCTTGAAATGTATTTATAGACACAAACTTGGTGAAGTAACTGCGTAAGTCAGTGCCTTGATATTTCGCCTATGTGTTTTATTTCCAGTTATCCGACTCTTAACTGAACTGTAGGTGGGATTTTCTCTTCTGGTAGTGCTTCAAGGAGATCTTGAAATGGATTTTTCTTTTCTCTGTGTGTATTATACAGGGTTAGTTCTCAATTGTATTTCTCCTTCTTTTGCTGAAAACTGTCAGGAAACGTGATGTAAAATAACAGAAATTGTTAAGTTTCACAGGTGGTTAAAAAGTATTTGAAGATTTGAGTGACAATTTAGGAGCACTGGCTAGATCCCTTTACAGACTTGTGGGGCATTACTGTACCGCTTTTCCTTTTTCCAGCTTATTTTGCTAATTGTAGTTTCTTAAACCAGTGGCAAATGCTGACACATCTGTCCTAAGCTGCCATAGAACTGATGAAATTGCAAACAAGCCCTGGGGAGAAACTGCAGGGTGGTTTCTTGTGCTGCTCCCACCTGCCTGTTCCTAAAGGCTTCCTTGGGTTCCGTGTCGTTTGCTCCTTCCCATTGGAACAGCTCCTTGGGTGAGCTTGGTTGACACGTTCTGCTTCAGGACTGAGACCCAGAAAAACCACCTCTACTTCTTGTGTAGAGTCACTTTCCAGAACAGCGTTTCATTTACACACGCCTGACTTGGTGACTGGGTTTTCCTTTCTCCTCCCCTTATTGAGTGTGTGGTAGAGGGGTGGCTGGTGGATCACGGGGGGCCTGCAGGTACCTGAGTGACCAGTTTCATGAAACTTCACTAGCCTGGGATTTGAAGAATTTGGAGTGGCTTCTGTTTATCAATTTTAGTGTCTCATCACTATTGCCTACTGCTGCTGACTTCCCTAAAAATGCTACGAGCTCCTTCGGCCTTTATCATTTCTCCAGTGTCTTTTTCGATACCTGTTAAAAGATAAAAATATTCTTCTGAATTCTTTATACCGAGGAAGAGGTTAAGAAAACGGGACTTGGTGATTATGAACCCCTGTCTAACTTTTGAAATTTATTAACAGAGACACAATGAAAAATTTGTGAAACTTGGATTTCAGGAAGAAAGCTTTATCTGCCAGGACCTGCCACCGCTGCAAGCCCTGTGGTAAATGGCGGGAGGGGCGGCCTGGGCACGCTTACATTTGAACTAAAAAAATAATTGCATTTACCTATTTTGAGACTGAAAACACACAGTCTTAGCGATCCTAGTCCTTGTTTTCTGCTTCCATCTCAGCAGTAGAAGTCCTTCTGCTGTGCCATGAGGAGGGTGAGGGGCTCCCTGGGCAGCGCCTGCGGGGGCCCTCCCTGTTCTCCCTGGGCCTCCCTGGGCCCTCCCCAGGCTTAGGTTTTAATGTCATAAGCTTCACCCTTTTCCAGTTGTTTATTGAAGCTAAACCTGTGTTGTGGGTTGTCATTTTGGACAATATATAAGCACTCTTTTTATCCATACACTTCATACGTTGAGATCAGAAGTGATCTGTGGCTGTTTGGTGAAACAACCTTTTCCCATTTGCTGAAAACTCTGAAGCACTGAAAGACACTGCAAGGAGGCACTTTGAAAAGAAATTAATTGGTTGTCCTTTGCAGTCTGGAAACATGGATTTAATTCTGCATTATTGTTTTTGCTGTCAATAGGAAATGAAGAGCAGTCTAATATTAATTTCTGTGCAAGTTATAACCCCTTTATCAAGATCAATCTAGATATTTTACTTCCTGGATAGAGTCAGAAGTAGTTGTCTTCTCTTGGTGTGGTGCTAAGGCAGACTCTTTGGGGAATTTTGTTTTGCTGGTTTTGTAGTTCAGAGATCACAGGGAACACAAGTTCTTCTGAATTGCACCCTCTGACACTGTAATGTGACTTGATTTGAAGAGCGTCTATACTTCGGGATTATGCTGTTTTATTTCTGTTTCCTTGCAAGTTAAAGAACATTGGTTCTACTTGATGCCAGGTAGGAACACCAAAGAAAAAAGAAATTTTGCTTAAGTGGATGTCTGTAATGCTATCAGTGAATAAATATTTGAGGATTTGCCAGTCCAGGACTTGTTTTCTAACATATTCTTATCAGCTGTCTAGCCACTAGACTTCTGTGATATGGGAAGTATCCCATTGAGCATAGTTTCAGAAAGCAAAACAGATCAGCTCTTACCTTGTAAAAGGAATTTTCTTGTACCTTATAGTATGAGGGAGGTGGAGAAGAGGGGGATAAATTGGGAAAGGTGGCAGCAGATCCTGGGCAGAAAAAGAAGAGCAGAAAGTCCAAGTCCGTCCTCTTTCACGGAACAGTTCTGCGCATCCTTTCTGCAGCGCCTGTGTGCTCGGCAGGAACGACTGGTAGAAATACAAATAACTCTCTAATCATGTCTTTGTTCCTTTTGAAATTGGATAAGTGCTTCTGAGCCTTCTCAGCTGAGATGTTTTCAATTCTTTCTCATCCATAGCCCCAAAATAGTACAAATGTCTTGTTTCTCATTTGCCAAACACGTAAAGATTTGGTTGAGTCTTTTTTTTTTTTGGCTGCGTGTTTGCAGATCCTTGGTAAAGATCTGTAAAGCAGCGTCCTTAGCCTGTCGTATTTCTCTAGATGCTGGGCAAACACCAGCTCCTTGCTTAACATTCTTATTATTCATAGCTCCATTTGTTGAACAGTCTTCCCAGTTACTTGGCTTTTTAGGCTTCCCCCCCCTTCTGTGCCTACTGTAGATAAATATAGCTTTATTCCAAAGATAGCTTGGAATGATACCATCAATATTTCCACTTCACTTCATGGGAAAAGGAAAGTCTAGAGATGTGTTTTGAAAATTTTGTTAGTTTGTTTGTAAATACCTCTCTAGCTGTGAGTATTTCCCGAAGAAAATTATTACAGTGGGCTCACTGGTAGAGCTGTGAGTTGTTGACTGCAGACACTTGGAAGCACGTGGGTGCTGTGCTTCTGAGATAGAGGGATGGGGAGCTGCAGAAGACTTCTTCACTGTCCTCAGGGTGTGCTCTTGTACAGTTGGGGTATGCATTGAGCGTGGGACGTATGGGATAGCAAAAAACCAGAGCATGGGGCACATCTCTCCTTAGGTTACTCAGCAGTGTTCAGTCCATCTCTCACCCTTTGTCCCATTAATAGCATCCCATTAATAATTGCATCGCTATTGCAGCTGTACCAGTTGCGTGGATGGGGAAGCCAGTGTAAAGCAGTTCAATCACTATTCACTGACATTTTAGCAGTTGAAAATCAGGACTGAGGAACAGGTGTTTGTGTGATGAGCGGTGGCTGACATGAGCATCACGTTTGTTAATCACACAACATTGCAGCAGTGGAAGTCATCTGACTTCTGCATTTGAAAACATAGACTCATGAACCTTGGGAAACCAGAAATAGTATCATCATGTCTCACATCTTACTGCTGTTGGATTCAGAAGAGGTTTTTTATTTCCAGAAGTCAAGTTAAAATTTTAAATTTATTTTAAATCCTTTTTTTTTAAGATTTTCTTCACTTCTCTGTTAGTTATTGAACTTCTTTCCTTCAGTTCCTTTAGTAAGAAACGTAGGGAAAGTCACCTTTTTTTTTGCGGTTCTGTTGTAAGACTGACATTGTTAGAAAAAATTCTACTGTCATATTAGTAGTAATAAACTTTCCATGAGTAAAAAAAAAAAGTTACAATAACTTCAGAATCTTACAAATAGTAGGGAAGGGGAGTGGCTTTTCTGTAATGGTTACTCTTGTGATTTTAAGCATTCTGTGTTTTCTGCTACAGTGGCCTAATAAAATGCTCCTTCCCCTTTCCCCTTGCAAAACAGAAGTGCTCAGGACTTACACTTCTTTTTTTCTTCTTCTTGTTTTTTTTTTTTTTTCAGTAAAGCCATGACAAAACCCTGAAGTCTATATTTGATTATTTCACTGTATTTTTTTCACAGATGTTTTGACTTAATTTTGGGAACCTCACAGTTGTTTAAAGAAAATCTGTCAAGCAATTTTGGTACATCTAAACATAAATCAGAATTCAGAGGCTGTGTTTTAGATAGATTCCAAGAAACTTGTTGGCTGCCTTTCTGTTCCAGGTGGCCCTGAAGGCAGTGTGTACGTGTGGGGGGCTCATCAGTGAAGTATTACAATACTGTTTGTAAAATGCAAAAAAAAAAGGAAGAGGAAGGTTTAAACAGTGTGTAAATTAGTGGAATTTGCTACCACAGGAAGGTGCTGAGGCTAAGGATTATACAATAGTCCCCCAAAAGGTGGAGTTTTGTTTAACTACCATGTCCAGAGCTAATCAAATGCGTCTGGAAGAGGACACTAGATCTCCTGGGATTTTTAGTTTTAAATCAGTCTCTCCGGTACTTCGAGTCCACATGGGCTGTAGTAGCAAGCACAGATCTACCGTGCTGTGCCGCTTTCTGTGAAACTTCCGTCTCTGGCATTGGGGTTGGGGAAACCCTGGCCCAAACAGGCTCTTGGTTTCATCCAGTGTGGTGGTTTTGATGTTGTTATGCTTTTGATAAGATTCCCTGTTTTGAGTCGGAGCCTTTTTTTCCCTATGGCTGTATGTTGTTGTAGTGATAAACGTGCAAATCTCTGGGGGTTTTGGTGCACGGGTATATGTATATACAGTGTTTTTGACATACTTTTTATGTCAAAATGCAGCTGCCAGGGAAGCTGCTCTCTCTTGTGCTTAGAAACAAAATGTACTGTTCTAGTGCAGGTGACCTATTTCCATTACAAAAGAGTAAATACTCACAGCAACAGTGATAGGAGAATTGCTTGAGACAACTAGTCTGAAGTGGGTTTGTGTATAAGCGGTTTGACTAGCAAACACATTAGAGGAGTTCATTTTGTTGATGAATAACTTGTGGATACCAGGAGAGAGGAGCCCTGGAGAGGTGCAGCCTGGCTCTGCTGCTCAGGCTGAGGTTGGTTGGGTTGTCACGTACACTTCTCTACCTGTTTACAAAGGAGCACAGGTTCCACCTCTGTGTTTTGAGAATGTTTTTCGCTTTGTGAAAGGGGAAGAGATTGGCTATCTCAGATACCAGCGTGGATCAGGGTTTTATAAAAGATCTTGCCTTTCTTTTCATCCTGACTCATTTCTGCTTTGTTGGCAATCTCCTCCTGTTAATTGCCAGAACTCGCTCTGTGGGCTCATGCGTATACTTCAGTTATGTACAGTAATTTTTCATTGCTCTGCTCTTAAAACATCCAAGATTGCACAGCCAATGGGTCTTGCTAATACAAATGTAAATGTATTTCTTTCTTGGCTTGCTGCAGCTTGCGTGCACTTGTTAAATTTTCTTTTCATTAGCTTGTATGACATATTTTTGGTATTAGAATCAGTATTGCACGGACTTTATTTATGAAAGTGGAATAACTGTAGTATACCATTGTGCCCTTTTCAAAGGTAGTAGTTGGTGTCCAGCTTCTTACAGCTGGTGTTATTTTGCACTTTTTGCTTATGGCCCTGTATGCCTGACTGCTGTTACCAGTTGTTCTCTGTAGTGCAGTTTTTGACCTCACTGATGGGTTATCTATGTTGTCTGCCTGGGTAATATAAATATTGCAGAGCTCTATGCCGCTCACTGCTTTTTGCTGTAACTATTTTTATCAGGATTCCATTAGATACCCTTCTAAAAGAAATTCTGTTCAAACAGTGATTACAGGCTTGATGGAAAACTTCCTAAGGTCAGTTTGAAGAACTAAGATGCTCGGAGCAGACTCTTTTTTTGACACTTTAATTCAGTGTTTAGAATTGTAGATAATTCTGGGTTTTAATCTTGTGTGAGCGTGGTGGTATTGTTTTTTAAGACAGAATATGTGAAATTTGGAAAAATTAATTGCATAGCAATACAGATACTGAAGACTGAGTTATTAAAAATACAGTGATGCTTTAAAATATCCATGCAGCATTGGGAATTAATAACTAATGGCAGTGCAGGATGTAGTTTCCAGTAAAAATATATGAAAAAGAGATGTAAATTCAGCAGATTCGGGGTTATTTGGGTGTCATTTTTTATGTTTAATCTGGATTAGCAGATGGAGGAAAAAATGTAAACAAAAAGGAACAGGGTTACTTTTAATTCTGTAACTTTTCTGAAAAGACTTTTTTTCCAGGGAGCGGTCTGATCAAGGGCAAAACTCGTAACAGCTCCCCAAGTATTTAAGATCTCTATTAATTGTAGATCCTCCTCTGTATGAAAAATTGTTCTCTCATTAGCTGTTTTGCATATGAAAGACAAAGACAACCATTTTTCTCATGAGATTAAAAAAAAAAAAACCAACAATTAATTAGAATGAAATAATTTTCTAAATTTAGGGGAATTAATAACAAACAAAGCTTCTGGAGTAGCCAGCTTTTATTTTGTGACTTGCAAGTATAACATAATGTAAAAGGAAGACTTTACACAAACATATTATTCCATGATAGTTTAATAGCCACAGTCAGCTATATAGATAAAGCAATGCAGATCTTTTGGTTAAGTATATTTTGCTGCTTTTGCCTTCCAGTGTAGAAATAGACTTGTTCAGATTTGAGGGGGAGGTGGGAGGGTTGAGGGAGAATGGAAATTTGTGCTGAAACTTCTAGAACTGGTCTTTTTCTGTCTCCCTGGGGCTATTACCATCAAACCCCTACTTTGAAAACAGGCAAAGTTGTCTTGATGAGCTCTGTGTTTTGTAATGATACGAAGCGAGAGCTGTAGGAGTTCAGTCTGTGTTGTGTGGCACCGCGGGAGGGGAAGTTTATTTTTGCCTATTTCTGTGCCCATTGACCATCCTCAACTCACTACAGTGGGTATAAGATCCCCCTGAGAAGAGGGACTAGCACTCTCTGGATGATACTCTCAGACACCGTAGTTAAAACCCCTGATCAGTTAAACCCCTAACTTTTCATAAGCTGTTTGGATTTGGCAACCGAGTTTGTCCTTTGGCTAGTGTAAGACCACAAAAGCATACTTGGGCTTTAACCACACCAGGGGAGACAGTGGCACGAAGCTGTCTCCAGACTGGTTCTCACCCAGCTGTCTGAGGAGCCCGGGAGCAGCATCCTTCGATTGCTCAGCAGAGGGTTGGGTTTGGAATTTGACTTGGTTCTGTGGCTCTTTTTCCTTCTTTTTCTGTTTTCTTTGTTTTTCCTTTGCAAAGTCATGTTAAGATGTTCTGGCTGCTCTATTGGAATAGCAAACTGTCCTCTCAGTTGTGCTAGTGAAGAGATTTGTGTAGCTGCACTGTAAATGGGATCCTGGTGACTTGTGTATTTATTATTTTAAGGGACTGGGACTTCAAGGAGGGATGAGGACTTTCTTAAAGCATTCCTATGACAGAAAATGAATTGAACCATAATCTCACCGAGGGTAGTTAAATGGTACAGTGCTGTGCTTGTAAAATGATGCTACAGCTGGCTCCCAGAGTGGAGTTTCTGTGCAGAAGAGCACGGAGGCATCATAGTGCTTAATGTTGACACAGGTGTATTCTGGCTGGTGAGCGCTACAAACCTGCTTTGAAGGTTTCCTGACTTGCAAACCTGTGTTCTCAAGTCACTTACACGCTATAAAATAGTTTCTCAGTACTGGGTGAAGCATCAGTTGGGGAAAGAGGTGCTGCACCTCAACTTCATGATCCGTCATGGTCTACACAAGCTTGGTGAGAGAGGGTAATTTGCACGGCACAGTTCGGCATCTCATGGCACCTCATCTCGTGTGCTCTCATGAAATAGCAGTTACTGGGCTGGCACAGGAGTTTGGACTGCACCGAAGTGGGCAGACGCCACCTGGGGACTCCAACCTGGGGACTGATGACAGGAACTGATCTTCACTTGCTGTCTTCCAATTTCCAGTTGTCAACATGCAGGGTAGAAAAGGGAGGTTGCTGTGACGCTGTAGACAAGTAAGAGCATCCCTCTGTGGACGCAGGTGCTCGTTTTTTGTGGGGATGTCTCTCTGGCTCTGTCAGATTACTGTTGTGAACAGCCTTTGACACTTGGATGGAAAACTTTCCATTTTAATAGCATGTTGAGGAGGAAACAAGTACACAGACTCTGGCTTATCTTTCCTTAGTCACTGACCAGGCGCAAATAATGAACTTATTAGACTGAATTAATCTCCTAAAGGAAGTGGTTTGAAATCCATCTGGTAGAGTGCTGAAAAGCAGACTCAATAAAATCTTAGAAAATTGACTGTAGGAAGGAGTTTTCTGTTGGCAGAAAGCTGAATTGGATGACCTGAGGAGAGTCCTCTGTCTGAAATTTCTGACGCAAAGGCAAACAGAAATAAGCCATGGATCCTGAGCACAACGTTTGCAAACTGCATTTTCAAGAGAAGGAGAATGTAAATGCACTTGTTCCAGCTGATGTTCTGTAGCACGGTTCCCTCAGCGCCAGGGGTGGCTTTAGTGTGATGTAGGTACCTAACATTCAGAGGATGTCGGTATGCACAGAGCTGAGGGTGCTTATTACCCATCTTAATTCAAAAGCTGCTGAGACCCTGCCTGATCTCAAGCTTCGTGCAAAGACAAATCATCAGTAATTTCAGCTCTGTGTTCAAACTTGTGATCCATTTCTGTGACCAGAGATAAACGACAAGTTCTTACTGTGTGGCTGTTGTGTACCCACACCATTTCTAGATGGTACTTGCAGTAACAGACTGTGCTTTTTTCTCCGGTGATAGTCAGGTGCTGACCAGAGAGCGTGCCTTTTTATACAGAAACCTTTGGTGTTGCCTCTTTGCACTAGATTCCCTAAACCTAGTGAGACCTTGTGTCTTGCGTGCTGGCTTCTGCAGGAGTCTCGGCACCTGACAGTCTGTCTCTTATTGATGCTCCACAAGAAGAATTGATCTCTGGGGAGAGTGAGTCGAGCTGTATCTTTTTCCTTTTTTAATGCTAACGTATTCTTCATTCTGCAAGCATCCGTGCTTGCAGATGCCTCAAGACGTGCAGCAGTGAATGAGGGTATGGATGTAGTGGCAATTGCTTTTAGACTCCAGAGCACTCCTTGGGGTTACGATGGAAGCAATGTATTTCTCATCAGATGGAGTTTCTTGGGTTATCCTTCAGTTTCAGGACAGTAGAAGACACTGTACAATATCTAAGTGTCAAAACTTTATGTGGGCTCTTGGTGATGCACTCCTACCAGCGTGAAAAACTTTTGAAGCTTTGGGCTTATTTTGCCTGAATTGAAAGATAAGCTTTTGGCTTATTTTGCTCAAGGTTAGCCTTAGGTTTGCTGGAAACAACTGTCCATTGGAAATAGCTTTATTTGTGGTTTTGTTTTAATGCACTAGCTAGATTGAAGTTTCCAATTACAGAAAAACTAATTTTGCTTCCAAGTCTGGCTGGGAAGTGGTCAACACTGATAGTCCCTCGGTAAGAGAAGTCATTGTTCCTTTTTGGCACTACCTGCAAATACAGTCATTAGCTGAAAAGTAGCAGGCTTTCTTAAATCTCCTCTTTGCTCGTTATTCTTCAGGGAATTGTGTTCTGGGATATTTCTTAAACAAAAGCTGTCCTGTCACCGCAGCGGCTCGGTCCTGTCACCTCGATGCATTCCTCGGTGGCGGCGTCAGCGTTGCCGCAGTGCCGGAGGTGAGGTGTGTGGGGGGCTCTCCCTCGCATCCCACCTCCTTCCCGCTGCCGCTGGAACTCCGGAAAAATGCCGGCTCTGCCCGTGCTGCCTGGCTGCTGGGGCTGGGCCCGGGCACGCCGCCCCACACGCCGCCCGGCCATCACACTTGTGGAGCTCCTCGAGCAACAGTGAAGCCATTCTTTTGGCTCTGCGAAACCTTGCTGCTCACGCTGTGCCATTTAAAGACAAAATGCTTCCTGCTAATTATTAACAGTTACTCTGTAGGAACGGGCTCATTAATAGGGGCGCTGAACCCTGGCCCGCCGTGGTCCTTTTCAGCACCTGAACAATGCGAGAGGGAGGGGGAAGAAACGGGGAGAGAAACTGGAGTGCTGGCACCAATTAGTCCCGAGATTAGTCCTGAAAGAGGATTGCAATTTCAAGGCCAAAAAGAGTAGGGAGTGGGTAAAAGGATTTGAAATGAGATTATAGGACCTAAAAGCGCCTTTCTTTTGTTAGGGAAATAATTCAGCAGTTTTGCTCGAGCCAGTGAGACAATCCAGTTTAGTGGCTGAAGTGGGAGATGCGTGTCCCGTTGCGTTTTAAGGTTCTTTAACTAAGTTGATCCCCAGTTGCATTTGTTAGTGCTTCCTGCGAAATCAAAGTGTTTTCAACAAACAAACAAAAACACGGAGGAAAGCTATTGCCTCATCAAAAGGCCCGTTGTTTTTCAGGAAGCTTATTTGTATTCTTTAAAAGGGAAGCCAAGGGAAGGAGGCAGATTGAACTCCCTTTTTTTAATTTGGGGAAACTTTTTCTGCTGGTTACTATGAGACTGGTACTGGAGTCATCCTTTCACCACCCATCCTACAGATGAGTTTCAGTGCATTTTTTTGTTTGTTTGTTTGTTGGCCTGCTCAGAGATGCAAATCAGGCAGTTCCTGCTTCAATTAAAAGCACCATCTCCTGTCAGTGCCATAGTGGTGGTCGTTCCCTTCCTCTGGGGGGGAAGCGGGCACTAAGCCACGCTGCCCTACTGAAGAGGCCACTGGGACTGAAGACTGGAGCTTTCCTGGATTCAGCAGAAGAAGGGGGCTTTTCGCCTTCCCTCTCACTCCAGAAAGAGAATTTCAAATGGGAGAATTATAGAAGAGAATTACAGATGTTGTGGATTTAATAGGAAATATTCTGGTTTAGTATATTCACGACTACAAGGCTGCATGAAATAACGGCTCTTTTCCTGCCCTTCCTAAGAGGGAAGGTGTTCCTCTTGGGGTGGCAGACTCAAAAAGGTGTGGAGGGATCATGACTGTATCCGTTACCAGCTTCTCTTTCTTTCCTTCTTTCCTTTTCTTTTTCAGTGGAACTTCTTGGTGTGACACACCTGTGCAGTCAGGCTCCAAAGCCCTGCTTTCAGTTCGCTCTGCCCATAAGTTTAGGAGAGTTTCTCAGAGGAGGAGTGAGCCCTGCCATGCTCTTGATTTCCTTTACTGCTGCGTTTCACATGAGCCCTTGTTAGATTTCCTTTCATAGGCAAATGCTTACAGTTGTCTTCCAGTGTGGCACTGAGAGGTTAACGGGCATCATCTTGCCATTCAGGCTACTGTAGCATAAACAATGGGCAAGATTGGGTTGTATGGGGAATATACTCTTTGAGAAACCCCTCTCTTAAAAGGGGGACCTTTTTCCTCTAGACAAAAGCATTAAAATAGGACAATCTGCTCTCTGTTCTTGGAGCTGAGCTGTTCTCTTTGGACTTGTCTGTAAACACATTTTAATTCCCATCCAAAGCACTTGTTAAACGCAAAATTTTTGTCCATTTTGGGTTTTATTCCATTACGCTGCTCTCATATAATCTAGAGAATCTGACCTGCTGCTTTCTAACCTTCACAACCTATTCTAGAGTCCCCCCAAGAGGGAATAAGAGAGGGACCAAGAGATGAACCTGCCAGTAGAGTTTCCACACAAACAGGGAGAAGGGAGATTGGTGAAGAAACGCAAGCTCTTGTCCTCTCCGTGGGACTTGTCTAAACAGCTTAATAAAGCTTTAGTTGTGAACTTGTCCCGTGCTGAGATGCTAAAGGCTTTACAAAATAGCCATAAAGTATCTGAAGTAGAATAAAGGCAATAATAAAACCCAAAGGCATTCAGCAAAGGGGATAATGTTGATGAGGAGACAGTTTCGTTAGGGGTTGGCAATGAAGACAGAATGGCGAGTCCTCTTCGTAGGTCAGCAAAAATGGTTTGAAAAGGGTAGAGTGCAGTGAGATGACAACAGTTTCTGCTGATACCATCCAAGTCCTGCTTCACTTCAAGTTGTGTTTCTCTGTGATGTAGAATTTAGACCCAGGGATTTCTAAAAATGTGGTTGAGCCTGTTCGAGTTGAACTGGGAGCCGCAGGTGGTATTTTCTGCACCCAGCAGAGGCAGTGATCTGGATGGCTCAGTGCTGCCAATGGCTGGGGTTGGTGCTTTCCAATTTATGCCTATTTACTTTGTGTGTTGGTGGGGAAATTCAGTGGTGTGCTGTATATGGCACTGAAAAAAAGAGACTTGAATTTCAGTGAAACCACTAGCATGAGGATTAACTGGAATGGTTTGGCAAAGTCATCTGTTGCATTTCTCCCGCCCCGTGATTTGTCAGAAGTTACATTAACACGTGGAGAAAATATTTCTGCTTAATTGGTTACAGTAAACGGATGCACTATAAATTAATTGCCTCTTTAATGTTTAAAAGGTTATGTCCCATTCATTTTATGACTGATTAGTATCATCTCACTAGAATGAGAAAGCTTGAGGTCATCTGATGTTTGAAAAGCATAGTTTGTTGCTTTCTGTGATTTGCTGCTTTAGAGGGCATGAATGCTATCTGGGGATGTCAGGGTGTCAGTGTCTCTCTCTAAACACCAGTGAACCATAATTAATTGTTTCCTGTAATCTAACTCATTGATTTTCTATATTTGAGATCATCCAAGGAACTGCTTTTCTCCAGGGATTAATTACAGAGAGAGAGTGAGAGTGCACATACACTCATGAACATATTTTTGCAAGTTAATACTAATGAGGGTTTTTTGCAACTGCATGGCAGACACCGATTCAACTGGAAGGAGAATTACACAGTATCTGGTGGATAGCCATGCCCATCCTTAGCAGCTCCTTTTGGTGCCCACAAAGATTGTGCTCTTCATTAGTGGAATACCTTAGGTTTTGGGATTGCCCACCAGCAGATGGATCTCCCAGAACCTCTTGGTTCGTTGAGAATATTTGGTCTCCTTCACTGGCTGTTTGTTGAGGGGCACAGAGGATTGCTGGATTGTCATAGTTGGTGTTATTCTTTAACTTTCTTGAGCTTTATCAAGAGACAGTGAATGGCCTACACTCTAGGCTTTGTGTTTTGGCACAAGATTGTTACCAAACTGCTTTTCAGATATATCACGATATATCAGGAACAGTAAACTTGGATATTTGCAAATTTTTGTGACTTTTTCGTGTTCATAATGATTTTTTTTTCAATTTTCCCCACATGAAGTCACAGCAGAGATGTAGAAACCAGAAAGCAATTGCCTGCCCACCTTTGCCTTTCTCATACATCCTTTAATTCTACACCTCTGCTTTCTGTTGAGAATCCCAGAATGAAGAGCAGTGTTAAAGCCCTGTTCTACTGACTCACCTCCAGTTTCTGCACAAACAGCAGGAGAAGCAGCAAATGGAGGGAAACATAGACCAGATCGCAGATTCCACTGGGGAAGCTGAGATTTGTTGAAATAACAATGTTGGAAGACAAGTTTCTCGAAAAGTAGTCTCCTTCTCAGTGGAGATGCAGCTGCATCAGTCATATGAAGAATTGCTGGCTTAAAGGTAGAGGGGTGACTTCTTGCTGTAAATTATGTGAAGGTCAGCTTTTCTTTTCCTTTGTGAGTTCCTTCATTCATGCGGGTGATATTGTACCTTGAGAAAATTCTTACAATATTAAGTACAATGTCAGTATCCTCAACAGGCTGAACAGCTGTTTGGAGAGGTAAGGATTAGGGATAAAGATGCACACTGAATTTTATTTCCCATTACAGGTGGGAGGTTTATTTTTCCGCTAAGATGAAAGTGGCTAAAGATTATTTAAAAATGAGTCCAAATGAAGTCCTCTGAGTATATGTTTACAGTTAGATTGACAGAACGTGTGAAATTCATTATTTGATAGCTCTGCTTTGAAAAAGTTAAGTAGAAGATACACTGGGAGTTGGGTGCTGTAGTTATTGCTACTGTAAAAATAACTAGGATTGCTCTTGTTCTGGAGATCAGAGAAGTACAGATCACGTACAGTTCCCAGCCACAGTTCAGGGGGGGTTCTTTATTTTGGCAGAGGCTATAAAGAGGGAAGAGACTTCTGCAAGGTAAATACCTGTGAGGTCACATCTGCTTTGACCCTTGAATTTGAGGCTTTGTTGAGTCAATGACTTTTCTGGTATAAATGAAAAAGTCCTATCTTCTGGCTGGATTGAGCTGATAGGATAGAATTTAAAACTTGTGCTGTTTGCTTTAAATTTACCGTACGTGGAGAGCATGTTACAGTTCTGCTATTAATTTCCTCTGCACCCAACCTGTGGCATTTGGGATCTGTTTAGGAAAAAGACTGAACTCTGGTAGGTGCAACTAATGTCAGTCGGTGATGAGGAGCCCGAATACGACAGCAGTGTGGGTTGTCAGCAGGGGCTTGGAGTTGGGGCGTCCGGGGGCTGGTCCTGGTCTGCCATGGTTTACTGGGTCTTTTGGAGGTACATCGTGATGTCTGTGCGTGTATTTTCTTTTCTGTGAATGGAAATGGTGTCTCTGTAGCTCTGTGGGTGGGAGGATTGGTCTAGGTGATGTCTCTACAATGCTTCTGAATGCAAAAAATACCATATTCTCTTCCCTCTTGTGTTACATCTGTAGACCCAGACTGCAAGGTGAAACAGCCCGGTGTTATGTGCTGTAATTTCATGTGTGTGTTGGTCTGTCCCTTCCCCCATCCCGAAAATACAGCTCTGAGTGCTTCGAGCTGAGTAATCACAGGAATGTGAATGAGTGAAAACTGACAAATTTGGGTACTAAATTTTTTATGCCTTAGCAGTCTCTTTCTAAAAATGTACCTCTAAAGATAACTTGATATTTATGCATTTACCTTCTGTGTTGGTGATAGAAGCACCCACAAACTGTCATTCATCTTTTGAGCATCTCGTACGCATCCTCAGGCACTGATCTTCTGGGGGATAAGAGCGTGACCCCTGAATGCGGGACTGGTGTAGTAGATATGTGTGAAGAGGCAGAATTGAGATTAATCAAAAAATGTAAGGGGGGCTTTCCAAATACATGAGTACTTGACTTCAGTTTCGTTATTATTATCGTCGTGTTTTCTGCTTTTACGTAACTTTCTGACATGTGCATCAAACACTTTGGTGTATGGGCCAGTGACTGCAAATCTCTGCACGCTCCTCTGCAGCAGCGCTGCCGAGCCTATAAGCACATTAAGCTTCCCAGGGAAAAATACCCTCAGCATCTGGGAGAGGTTAAATGTTCCAGGGGAGAGGTTAAACATTCGTTTTGTCCTCTGCTGCTGTAATTCCAGAAGCCAGATTAGTTCTGAATCATCTGAACCACATTCATTCAAGATTAATGAGAAAGACCAAGTATGGAAAATTTCAGCTGGTAAGCGCCTTGGCTTTGAGCAAGTGTTGGAGGGGGAGTTCATCCTGGCAGCAGCCTGCGGGTCATGCTTAGTTTTGAGTTTCCTTAGTACTTAAATTGGTGGAATGGGGAATTGCACCATACCGGATAAACAAGAATTGCAGCAAACGACATGAGGCATTTTGGGGGGGATTTAAAGGCCCCTCCTTCCTTTTTCCCATCTATTTCTGTTTCATTGCAGATCAGATTTGCCCTTTCACATATGCACGTTTGTAACTTTGTGCATGTCCAAGGTACACCGGGGTCTTTAACAAGCGGCGTATTCTCACTAATGGGTGACAAGCTGTTCCAGCAGAGATGTGCGTGTCGTTAATCTCGAGTCCAGTTGACTGACAGACCCTGGTTAAGCCGTGGTTAGAAATGTGAGTGGGAGCCTCATGTAGAAAGTATTTATCAAATCCAGGCAGGTCTACCAGCAATGCTGTTTGAAGTTCTGCAAAAATAATAAACAGAGAATTCAGGACTAGAACAACAGAAGTCAATTGGGTGACCTTGGGCTTTTTAAAAATGTAATTTGGTTTCAATTTGGGAGAAATGCTTCTTTTAGTCAAGCTTTTATGGTGTTGTGCCTGGGTGGCAGCTCTGAAGTTTGACTGTGGTTCAGGTGATCAGTGTGGAAGTTCTCTAGAGCCTTGTCTGTACTGCAGCATTAACTATCAAAGCAGACTCTTTACATCAAGTTGAAAATGAAGGTGAGCCTAGATATAGGCAATTACTAGGATTCTAGGACTCATTTATTTTCTGGAATATGAGATTAAAGACTTTTTTTCTTCCAGTGCAATTCTAATCAAGGAAATCCAAAATGTAAATGAACCTTTTCTTCCTCCTGATTATGTTTAGCAGCAAATGAAGGCACATCATGAGAAAACTGGAGTGCTCCATTTCTGATTTGGAGAACAAAAGCCAATCAAACTTCTGCCCGTTGACGCTGCTACGACCCAAAAGAGGCCACTGTCCTCTGTGGTCTCAGAGGCTGATGGCTGTCTGAAACGGGATCTTCTGACCATCTGGGCTTCAAGGGACCGGCCTCGGTGCCTGCATGAGCCGGCACAGGCACATAACACATGAGTGAGTTTAGATAAGTCTGAAATGTCGCCAGCCTGACGACCACCATTTTTTTTCATCCAGTGATAGATGGTCTAGGAACCATTTAATAGCAGTTGTGAAATAAGGAGAAACAGAGCACTACATCATGTGAGGTAACCTGCGGTGTTTTTCCTTACTTCAAAATCAGGAAAGCAGGAACAAATAACAACCCGTGCTCTAGAAGTGAGCTGTGTTGTTCCTCCTTTAACTTCATGCACTTCAAAAGACTATTCCCTTACCTATTGTGCTGTTGCTTAACAATTCTTTATTCCTCCCAGAGATATGTAGACTCTGTTGGCAAAAAACTTATTCCTGGTTTTAACACGAAAGAAGAGAAATAAAACTGAGACATAAAGGATGAAGTGACTTGCCTGAAGTCACTGTGTGATTCAGTGGTAGAGGCAGAATTAGAATTGGAAGCTGATAGTTGGCATCTCCCAGTTCCTAATGGAGACAAATCTTCTTTAGTTGAAAGTAACATGGGACAGTTGCCTCACCATGAATTTTTGAATATATCCAGACTTTTTCCTATTTCAGTATTCAGCTTGGAATTCGAATGTGTTCACAATAAATGTGTTAAAATACTTAAAACGCAGATTAGTGAGAAATTTGCATTTTGCACTATGGCTGACATAGCCATCTCTCTTAAAGCAACAACTGTCTATAGAAATTATGATTTTTTTATTTATTTAAAGAACAAATCCTCCATTATTGTCCATAAATATATGTTCAGCTCTCGGCAAAGACCAAAATTCTGGCTGAAGGCTGCAGAGTCTCACCAAGGGGACAAGAAGGCTTCATGTGTCACATCAGCAGTGAGAGCTGCTTTTGAGCACCACAGCAGAGTCATTGATGGGCTCTAAAACTCACATGACCATGTTTTTCTTGACATTAAGAATTACCCTTTTTATCCCTAATTCTGGAAATATGAGAAACTTTTTTTTTCTATCCTATTTTTTTTTTCTCCCTCTCTCTAGTTTCTTGCTTAGTTACTTATTTTAAGTGGAGACAGTGGCAAAAGAATGCCTTTGGCTATTTGGAGAATGTAAAGATTTGGCCAACTTTCCACTTCATCCTTCAAAAAGTAACATTAAATTTTATTTTCAGGTGTTACGTTCGTGAATAGCTTTCCTAAGCAACTTTTCTTTTGTCTTTAATAAAAATTTAGATGTAATCCCTCTGGCAGTTGTGTCATATAGAAAACTCATTTAGAGTGCACAAGAGATCAAAATTTTATTATTCACTCGAAAATGTGTTAGACACCCTAGAGAAACAGGGAAAGACTCCATATAGGAGCTTAAAGTCTCGATCCCGCATGTCGCAGTAAGTGAGAGATACCAAGAGAAAACAAAATAGGGAATTGCAGAGGAAAGAGAAGCATTACCAGAATATTAGATCAGCCTTCATAAATTAAAAATTAGTATTGTGAATTCATAAATCTCTTTAAGAATAATGTTTTGTCAGTTGTGGAAAATTCGAGAAGATGGAGTAATGGATTTATGTATTTAAAATCTCTAAAGTAATCAGTTTTCATTAAAATCAGGAAATACCTTAACACGTACCTTCCAGATTTTTTTTTTTTTTTTATTGCCATTAGCCCAGGTTAGTAGAGGTTTTCTCCCTTTGATTGGAGAGGAAGCTCGCTTGCCTGTTGCTAGGTGATCACTAATTGTGATATTAACTGCCAGCAAGCTGCTGGCAGGGATTATAAATATTTTTTTTTTTTTCCCTTGTTAACAAAATGCATGTGTTAGAGGTGCGTCGGTATCTAAATGCTTCCTTATTGCTCAAAATTTATAATAGGAGTGATAAATTCTTTAAACCAACTCTGGTTATGTACCCAGGTATAGAGCATTAACCCCTTTTTTGCGGTGCAGTAGTCTTGGTAGCCCCCGTCCAGTAATGGCATTAAAGTTGAGTGTAGGAAACGGAGCTGATAAGGCAGTAGAAGGATCTGAGCTCTCCAGTGGGAGCAGCGAAGAGTTGAGAAGCCTTGGAGGAGTCCTGGGGTAGAATGAGGTGCCCTCTGTCCCGTGTTCGCCCTGCAGGCTCGTGGCCGTGTGGTTTGGACCCAGCGACCTCCTCCCGTGCCGTCTGATGGCCGCTCTGCAGCGTGGGAGCCAAGAGGGCTGCGCGTTGCCATGGTCGTGAATATTTCTCATGCCTTACACACACCGGCCACTGTAAGGAAGTACTGTTCATCCTCCAGCATCGAGGGATCCTGTATTTCCACAAAAGCATACTTCTTAAGCTTTTTTTTTTTTTCCCCCAGTTACTACCCCATCCTAAAATTAATTCTCAGGAATGGTAAAAATTATGATCTTCCAGCTTAGTTAGACATGCATTTATATATGGTACGGTAACAGTCCGAGTCCAGCTTGCACTGGGAGCTGAATGTTCCTGTCAAGAGCTTCATTCCCTGCTGCCACTAGATACAGGGTTTCATGGGCTCCAGATAAAGGTGGCTCCAGCTGTTGTTATCTCAGCAACTTGAACGTAAGAATAATTGTGGTTTCGTTGCTTTTCAAAAACTTTCAGAGCTGCATTTCTATACCTGCAAGATGCCCCGTTGGTTACTCTGACGAAATGGTTTGTTGTTTCTAGGTTTGGTGGCCGGGACATTTCCTTCAGTTCGCTATTTGTTGGAGGTGTAGGTGAGACTTGCATGAAGTATTTTGCACTGTGGATGGTTGATAATGGAGTGCTTGTAGTGGGGGTACAGCGATGCCCTCATTCCCTTCGTCTGGCACCTGTAGCTTCTGCTCCTGGGAGTTTTCAATTTAATTGCTGTCCTGATAACTGCTGTCCACCCTGGGGCCAAGGGTGGTGATTGCAGTGAATCGGGTGCTCTCCCGTCCACTTATTCTGCGTTACTGGGAAGTTACTGTGCTTTTCAGGAGAGGAAAAGTTGTATTTCTTCAGATGTTTTTGCAAAATCCATGGGCTGAGCTGCATGTAGAGGGGCTTCAGTCAGTCATCTTTGCTTGTGCCCATCATTTTTGCCACTGGTAAAGCTGGAGAGGGGATCCTCAGTGTCACTGCAGCCTGTTGGTAGGTTCTGTGTTGGGTGTATTGTGTGCAAATTTTGTTAGCTTACAGCTGAGACTGTTTCATCTTTCTACCCCTAACTGAGCTGTCCCACCTTGTACTCCAAGCTTTCCTGATAGCCAGGGTCACCAGCCGTGCCCCAGTAACTGAACCCACCACCTCTTGGTGGGCCAAGGTGTGTGTGGAGTATCTTCCCTGCCTCCCCCCTGAGCCCTCCTTCTTTGGGCTCATAGCTCCATGCTTCAGTGGCCTTCAAAGTGGGCATTCATGGGGGAGAGGGGACTTCTTCGTTGGTTCTTTGTTTTCCCCCTCTTTCTGTGTCCTCCTGCCTACCATCACCCTCTGGACATACTTGGTAATACAGTCATTGGCCTATATTTATTACCTTTCCTCTGTGTTTTCATCATCCATTAATTGCGGCATGTAGTCCCACACAATTGAATTTGTTTTGAATTTTCAGTTGTTTGGGTATTTTAAATCTATTAATCAGGCCTCTCTGACAAAGAGGCCTGTGAGAGTTTTTGGCATAGTTGTGAAATACTGCAACTGTGAGAGAGAATTCATACCCTGGCTTTTTTTTTTTTTAGCACTTGGCTTTAAGAACTGCAGTCTCCTTGCTCTAATGTGAATTCCAGAAGACAAAGGATTTATATTTCCGTTTTTAAGTCTCTTGAAGCCCAGGCACCTTTTAAAGATCTTTATAAATGTGTGGCGTACATTTTGGTAGAAATAATTAATCGGGGAGGGCTCACGTGCGTTATTGCTTCTGTATGCCCTGAGAGCTTCTGGTTGGGCTGGCTGGCTGCCACGAACCCTCGTTGGCTGGCTGGCCAGCCAGCCTTCACGTCGGCCTGGTTTCCAGAATAAGTGCTGTCCAAATCAACACATTCCCATGGAATGTTTTAGATTTCAGCAAAGCAACATTTTCCTATGGAAAAGCCTTCCCTCAGAAAAATCCCTGCTAGCCCTCGGTCAGGCAGCTTCTCGTGCCTGGGGGCCCTGCGGCACAACCAAGTTTCCTACTGGTTGTGTCATCAGAGGGAAAAACAGTTCCATCACTTGCCTTGAGTGGAAATCGAGTCCCACTTGTCATTAAAAATCAATAGAGAATGCCCAGGAAGGGTTGGGTTTGATCAGGGGTGGCTCCTGGTTCCAGGTATCTGGTGTCACCCAAGTAGATGCTCCTGGGCTAAACGCTGCTGGTTGTCAAGTTCTCTCAGGTGTTGGTGTTCAGCAGGTGTGTGAACACCTCCTTTGCTCCCTGCGGTGGTGCACGGATGCCATAGGGACAGTGACTGTGCTTTGGAAAGAGGTGGATCCTCCACTGGATGGAGATGACCCTGCACCCCTGGATCCTGTTTGATGGATTTGTTGCAAATCCTCTTGCAGCCTGGATATCCCTTTGGCTGAGGGTATGCTAGAAATGATAGTATTTTCTGCAAATCAAACCAACGGTCCTTGACAGGTTACTGTTGGTGTTTGTGTCACGTGTTGTTTTATCTATAAAATAGATTAATGCATGTTCTTCCAAGATTTTAGTTTGAAATCTTAGCTCTTTGTGGTTCATCCAGGTCCATCTCTCCCTTCTTCTCCAAAAGTGCCCTGTGCTCATCTGCTCCTGGGAGTTAGTCCAAACCTGTGCCTAACAAAAATGTATTAGGTCATAAGTTCCTTGCACTGACATAAAAGTTCAAACTAGTTACTGCTTTTCGTCTAGTAGCTGTGTGTGGATTTTTAGAAATTATATATTACTTTAGTCATTGTGTTTTGTTGATAAGTTTGGGGAAAAACTCTGCCATCAATAATGCTAATTGAATGAATATTAATCTTGGAGCATGTGTTGACTACAAGAGGAACTTCTAAAACCAGATCTTGCATTTTTATTTTGCCTAAGTACAGAATATGCTGTTATTTCTCTAGGAGAGCAACCCACTCTTCTCCAGTAGCTTACAGGCTACACTGAAGAAACAATTAGTTTGAAAAAATGTGTGGGGTGGACTAAATAGAGGTTTTTTTGTTGTTATAGATGGTCTTTAGAGGAATGAACTTCTACAAATGGTTTCTTAATCTCAAACAGGGAGAAAGCAGGTTTTGAACACTTTAAAGTGAAAGATAGTTTAACTCTGTCATTTCTCAACTTGAAGTACGTTTTAATAATTAATACCATTTGAGACTTCACGTGCAAAAGTTTGGGAACAGAGAGAGAGTTTATCCAACACAAGAACAGGCACAGCTAAACTTCAGCAGAGCCCTGCAAACACACAAGTTTGTTGTTTGAAAGGCTTGACCGGTCGCTGTGGTATACTATTTACATGCTTGAATTCTTTAGCTTCCTTCCCTGGGAAGGCACAGTTAATTTTCTCAGTTCATGTGGGTTTGTGCTGAATCAGATGGAGTTTTTTATGAGAGCCTTGGGCCTTTTTTCAAGTTGGAAAATAAGATAAATCACTATGGCTTTGTTTCTCTAGTGGAGACATTTTGTCTATTCAAATATATACGCTTTTCCCTCTCTTTCTTTAACCCTCTTCCACCCACATACAGGGATACACCATCCTGACAAGAAATTTTTTCTATAGCTTCACTTCAGATCGTCACCATTTTTTTTTTCTTGGGCTTTTGCGAGGCATACAGTTGCCATACTGTGATTTCTGATTTCCATGGCAAAATTTGTAGAGCGTGAAGGCTACGCTACGCCTTTCCACTTGTGGCTCGAGGGGTCCTCTCCCAGAGATTGTCCCGGGCTCTGATGCACTATAAAGCTGTGGGCCTGTCCTACAAGAGCGTGAATACCCTCAAAAGCTCTTGACCTTGGTGTGAGCTGAGGAGCTGCACTGGAAGAGCCGGGGCTTTCTCTAAGGAGTGCAAACAGTAGGTTACATTAAGCCCCGTGAAGTGAGTGTGTGTATTCAGAGGGGTGCATGCCCCAGCGCACTCCAGCACTTAGGAACGTAGACCTACTTAACTTCTTCTTTGGTCATTTTGTCCTCTCTCTCGCTCTCTTTCAACTCCCCTTTTTGTTCAGGAGTATTGAAGGCTTTTATTACTCACGTAATTGCTTGGGATCCTTTTACAGTCTGTATTTTAGCACGGTGGAGTTTTTATACGTTAGCACACAAGAGTCTCTGCAGAATAATTGTGAAAGCAGCGTGTTTTTTATATGTGGCGTTTTATCAGAACTTTAATGCTGTCAGGGTAATAGACAACATCTGTTTTCCATTTCGTTGAGTTTTGTGTCAACTCGAGAGGAGACAAAAGTAACTTTGAACAGAAATGGCGTGTGGTGTTTGGTTCACATTTTGCATCCAAAGAGGAAGGTGAATTACCTTAAAAAGGCCAGATGCCTTACAGTAACCTCACTAAAGGCTATTTAGTCCCTTGCTTTTAGTTTCTGCTCACATTCAGGCATAGGGCACTTATTTTTATGTAGATAGCATAGTTTCATGACGCCAATTTCAATAAAAACTTAGTGTTTTGAAATACCTATGATTGTCTTCAAGGGTTAGAGGACTTTGAAACCCGTTTCATGATGACAGGTCGTTCCAACCTCCTGCCAGTCTGTCTCTTCCGCCTGCCTTGAGAAGGATGCAACAAGTTTCTTCCGTGTTTTTAGTTACTTCCCCTGGGTACTGTGCTTTTAAAATACTTGCTTCCTCCTCTTCCCTTTCCTGTCTTTGAATCTGTCCTTTGCCCTCAGCCCCACTTGTCACAGGGGATGACCCTCAGAGCCCATTACCTTGGGGCAGCCTCTGCGGGAGCAGGAGGTGAAGCCAAGAGGGACCTGGTGGTGGCCCAAGCTCAGGGAAGGGCTTCGGGACAGAGGGGCACTGGGTGCTCCAAGGCCTATGGTGGCCACCACCCTGTCTGAGGGTCTCACCAGGGCCACCAAGTACATATGCATGGCCAAGATCAAGCTTCATTAATGGTGGTACTGGCAGGATGGCTCGTTGAGTGGTGGGGTGACCTCTGCCTGTGAGGGGGTTTGGGGACAAAGTGTTTTGGTGGAAGCACAGGAGCCACCCAGCGTCTGGCCAGGGCTTTTCTGGGTTGATGTAATAGCTGGGGTAGCACATTGTTACAGCTGAGTAAAAGCCATAAAGCATTGGGGTTTTTAGCAGATGGCTTTGGGAGAAGGCGTATCTTTTGTTGTCCTGAGAATTCAGTAAATATCTTTGACATTGATTTGGGGTTGGTTTTTTTTTTTTATTATTTATTCCAAATTGCTTTTTTTTCTCTCTTCCTCTAAGAGAGTGTGGGCGTGTGCTTTGCTGAGGAGGTTTTTCCTTGTGAAGAGAACGTGAATTTTGAAACAAATTGACCTATTTTTAACATGAAATTTTAGACCCTTGCTTGAAGGCAAAAATGCCATGATGTTACATTAGCTTTAAAAACAAAACAGAATTCATGCAAATAGTAACTTATAATTGCTTAATGTAAATGAGATTTTCTTTACACTTATTTCTTATTGCCTTTAGCACATCAGGTCCACCCATTTGGCCAGGAAGCACCTTTTTCAAGAGAAATGGAGCCCTTCTACAAGGTAGGTGATTGATATACTAAATCTTGGAGTAACTGTTTTACTTAGTAAATACCTCTTGTAAATCGCACGGCTTTGTAATATTCACTGGGCAACAAGTAACCAAATGTTTTTTGTTTCCTTTAACCTGTCTCCTTTATTGCGCATCCAGTGCCTTGAAAATGACGATTTACTACATACAGTGAGTGTAGTCTATGAAAGTTGCTGCTTTTTTTCTTTCCTCAGATTATTTATTTGCTTGCTGTAAAATATGGCAAAGGGTGGCTTTCTTTTTCTTTTCCTTTATGTGGATAAGGAGTGCCCAGGAGGAGATGTTCCAGGAACGTGGCTTTTAGCTCTGTGGATGAAGTAAGGTTGTTCTTTGAGAGAGATCTTTTCTTTTACTCCCATTTGTGTGAGTAGCAAAAGGTACCTGAAGATGCGTAGTGGTGCTGTGGTGGAGAAAACAGTGGCAGCAGAGTATTTGTCTCAGGAAACCTATTGTGTTTAAGGGTGCATATATTCCTAGAGGGATGTTAAAGATCTTATTTCCATTGGATGGACAATATAAACAGAAGCTATATGACTACAGTTTTGATAGGTGAATATTTTCAGCCTATCTTCCTGTACTTTTAAAAATCATTATTCACTGCTAAGTGTGTTTATATTCTGCTACTGAGTACATGGAACTACCGTTGCTCTTAATGGAAGTGTCTTGGGAACAGAGAAGGCTGTTTGCCCCGACTGCATGTGTTTGTCTATGGTGCAAAAGTAACTTACACCATGTAGGATGAATTTATGGTCTTTGCAAGTATTTGTCCGTGAAGTGTCTCAGTTTTGTGTTCATTCTGGTGGTGCCAAGAGTTTTCTGGCCTTCTTTCTGGTCAAAAAACCGGCATAATGTTCTCTGGAACATTTATCCAGATCACCTAGGATGGAGCCTTACACACAGCTAGGCTCACCAGCAAATAATTGGCAGGCAGTAATGCTCACCTTCAAGACTCCAAAGTAATCCAGCATCTGTAGTTTACCTAAGAATATTTTTCAATTGATTCCTTTTACATATCTAAGAATTTGCATCATTCTGTTATCTAATATCTATGCTGCGATTTGTTCAAGTAAATTTTAAATACATTAAAGCATTCAGATGATTTCTTAACACTAGGGGATGGCATAAATTGTACAGTTTGGCAGATTTTGGCTTTAGTCTTGATAGGACAGATATGCTTCCTTTGCAGTCCTTCCTAATGGAAAGAACTAGATTTTTTTAATACATTTTTTTAAGGACAAAAAGAAGCTATTGTGAACGGATATGCTTGATTGGTTTTCAGTTGTTCACCAATTCTGGTTTTAAATGTGTACCTGCACACATGCAGGCTTTGTAATTTGAGTTCATAAAGTGTAAACGACTCTGTCAAGTCTGTATGGCACAAATGTTTTACCTCTTCTTATGATGCAAGATACCCAGGAATTAATAACAACTGTGTTGTAGTCCTCCCTGGCTCAGTTGTTGCTTAAAACCTTCTCTCAATAAAGAGTATGCTGTTCTCCACACTCTTCTCTGCCCTTTTCTGCCTTCCAAATCAGGGGGAAAAAAACAACCCTAAAAGCCCAAAACTTTTCAGGATATTAAAGAAACAGAGAAGAAGAGAGAGATGACTGCCTTTTCAAACAACTAACAAAGCCTAATGGACCTTTAACTGAGTTGGCATTCTGCGTTGCCATTTCAAGTGGAAAACGCAGCCAATTTGAACTCAAAATGTGCACGATATGACGGAGGTTGGAAGGATGAGAGAGCGTGAAGAAAAACCTCAGCAAAGTCATCTTTTAATGCTTCCTGGTTTTAATTTTAAAACAAGAAAATAACTGAACCAAGACTTTCTGTCTTTCGTTTTTCCCTACAATGAGCTCTTTCAGGTACAGGCTTCAGCAGGTTGCGTGGAAATAGGGCATCCACCTCTTTGCTGCTTCTGACTGTCTTTTTCCAGCAGACCCATGTAGAGGAATGATAGAGGGTGCAGGGAGGTGTGAGATGAGGGAGTGGACAGGTTTGTTTGAGTCTCTTTTTCCAGTGCTTACATCCAACTTAACGCAAACAGGAGAATGAAAAATTGCTCAATTACTCAATTACTGGTTTCAAGTTATAGCACTGCCTTTTGATTGGCAAAAGTTTAGGTAACAAAGGGGTTTTAAAGTCTTTTGACTTGATGTATGTTTTGCTACATTTGAAAAGAATGTTCAATGTGTGTTATAGACAATAATACAGAATAATTCTGAAATTTTAGTAAATGTGATACTCGTGTGCACTTGTCACACCTCATTTCTTCTGGGTTATTAAGGAAAACGCTCTTTTCTGGTCTGGGGAATGAAGAGGAAAAAAAATCTGTAATGTAAGCAGTGCTTTTTTTAGCCAAGAAAGATTTGTAGATGCTCCTGGTTTCCATTCATTTTATACCTGAACTATTTGGCAAAGTAATCTTAACCATTGTAAAGCATTTAACGGATCTCTCCAGAGAAAGTGACTGAGAAACCAGTTACCTGTGTACCGCAAAACAGCAAAGGAAGAGAAGGGGAAGGTAAAATTCGTTGTAGCTATTCAGTGTCCTTAATGTCTTTGACATGAGCGGGATTAATTTTCTGTTCTTTTCTGGCTGTCTTTGCTTGTACTTTGTCAAAGAATTTTGAGCAAAATGTAGATATGTCGTTTGCTTTTTGCCTATGAATTTATTAGCTATGAGATGACTACCTCAGGGTTTTTTCTGAGGATCGTGGTACTGTTGTTCCTGGCATTAGCGCTCTAATCAACAAATGAACAATAAATTTGCTTTCTATTTTTGAGTAAGTCACCTGCTCAGGTGCTTTTTGAAATGTTGCGCTCCTGCTACTAGGTAAGGATTGCTCCTTATATCTTGTGCTCTTTCCTCTTTGGTCTTCTCATGAAGTCCCGTGCAGAGCTTAATCTAGGTAGGACCTTCAGCCTTACCAGTCTCTGATACCTTCTCCCAAAACTTACTTACATATCCGTGTAAGTGTACACATTGCTGCATTCTAGTCTTCAGGATTCCCAGATAGAACAGGTTTTTTTCTCTTACTGCTTTACTTTTTCTGTTGGTTTTTGTATACTTGTTATTGTACATACTGTATTTTTGTTTCACATCATGGCTTAATTTCTTTAAATTTTCTCTATGGACAGCCTTAGTGTACCCACTGTTTTTTCTGTTCTCAGCTGTCATAACATCCATTTTCATTTAATAAAATGTGACAGGAAAAAATTTTCATGGTGGAAAAGATTTAGATGTATTCTAAACTCTTCAGGAACTTGTGCTGGGTGAGATAGGTGAGGATGTAATCACATTAACTTCAAGACCTTGAAACTAATGCGTCATGTTCAGATAAGGTCAGTTTCGTTGCCTTTGCTCTGGTCTTGGGTGTTAATGTTATAGACTTGATGAAGTTGCTCACGGATCAATGGTAAGAATAAAACTATTTTGCTCTCAATATATCTTAACGTTCTCCCTGAAAAAATTAAAAGTACATCTTCAAACTAACTTTTAGCAGCAGTCATGTAAATTCCAGCTACTGTGCCACCTGTAAGATGTAACTGGACTGGGGAGGGGTTTGGTTCTGTTTTTTAAAGATACAACTTTCATTTTGAGGAAGAAAACCCCAAACTTACCACTCCCTTTTTTGTCTTATTTGCCCTCACGCTTAATTGAACTAAATGTAACGTATTGCTACGTCTTCTCATATCAAATTAGTTCTGTCCTGAGTTTCAAGGAAGCCTATGTAGAAGGTGCTTGTGGGTGTACTTACAGCTGGCAGGATAAGAGAGCTGTACAGTGAGAACAGTGATCTGCATCTGCTGTCGCTCCTGCGGTGGGGATTGAAACAAGAACTGTGGGAGCTGCCCCAGAAGATGGAAGAGGCCCATGGCTGGGCACCAGCTGACACAAAGCGGTGCCTCTTCTCTGGTTTACAGCAAGTATGTGTCAGCCAGGCTTAATGCCATTCCTGGGTAAGCTTCCTGAGTTTCTAGTCAAAGCCTTGAAGAAGGAGGCCCTGGTGATAGCACAATTAGTGATTCTTCCTCATACGGGGAAGGAAAGTGAACCTGGGTCGTCCGGTCCCTATTGCTGTTGGAGCTGAAAATGGAGATGGTCCTCCTTACTGTGGCTAGATGGTCCACCTTGGGTTGCTGTTTCCAGAAATTCCCGACCAACTGGAGGTACAGCCGTGATCGGTGCCATGCTGTCTGCTATCTTGTGTGAGCAAGGTCCTCCACTTCCTCTTCTGATGGTCAGCACAGTTTAAATCTGCTGCCTGTGGATGTTATAAATCAAAGATACAAGCTCTTGCTCCAGAGATCCTGCAGAGCTGAGTTCACACCTGTGAACAGGATTGTGGCAGTCAGTGAACTGAATTTAGGCTGCATGGCTTTCCTTTGGAGCCACAATTCCCTTTTAATTAGAATGGAAGAAAAGATTTGCAAAAATTCCTTCCCATTCACAGAACACAGGAGGGGAGGAGCGCGGAGTCATGTGTGGCCTCTGGTCCTGCTTGTCTGAGGGAGCCTGAGAAAGGAGAGATTGTCTTCCCCAGAGCTCATAAGCTGCTTTGTTCTTTCTACCATCGGCTGCATGGGAACAGCAACGGGGAACAGGCATCCTCATGCTCCAGAACAGAGCAAACGATAGGATACTTACGTGTGGTTGGCGTGGCTTCTTCTCTGGGAAAGCGTTGTATGAGACACTTTCATCTCTGACTGATGCTTCCAGCAGCTGGTGTGTCATCTGCCTTGGTCCAGCTGCCGTGGTTACAGAATCACAGAATCGCAGAATGATATGGGGTTGGAAGGGACCTCTGGAGATCATCTACTCCAACCCCCCTGCCAAAGCAGGTCCACCTAGAGCAGGTTGCACAGGAACGTGTCAGGGCAGATTTTGAATGTCTCCAGAGATGGAGACTCCACCACCTCTCTGAGCAGCCTCTTCCAGTGCTCTGCCACCCACAAAGTAAAGAAGTTCCTCCTCATGTTTAGATGGAACTTCTTATGTTCAAGTTTGTGCCTGTTTCCTCTTGTCTGTGGTTGTAGCTGGCACCACCTGTGAGGAGCGCTGGCAGGAAACAGTTGGAAGATACTGGCTTCACAGGGTCAGGTATCACCAAAACCAGCATGAGACAGTGACTCCAGTGTGTTGCGGAGTAGAAACGGAAACTCTAGGCACTGCTGCTGCAGGCAAGATATCAGCCCTTGATGCCCTCAATCTAAGATGGTGGCTTTCACGTTTTAGCGTACTGACATCTGACCATAACATGAGACTTCAAGAAAATTGCCGGAGCACACGGATCACTTTATTCTTGCATGAGAATGGTAATTTATTTGAGAGAGCAAGAAAATTGCATCCCTAATTCTGAAAGTTCATTTTGTACAAACCATGGACAGACCAGACCTGAGAAGTCCTACAGAAAAAGATGGGGAGCTCCCTCATGTTACGAACACATGCACACATTTCTAAAGAGATCTTTTTCTTCTCTAATAAGCATGCGAATCCTTGAAACAACCAAATAGTATGTTTAATCCATTGTCCTTTGAGTAATTGTACCAAATGAGAGAGCAGATTTGGGACTTCACAGTCTTTTCTCTGGAGAGGTTTGGGAGGAGTTGTTCTTGTTACTTTCAAGATGGAAGTTGACAACAAGTTCACAAAGAGAAGACTCCTGCACGCGTGCAGCCACATGCATTTTCTCTCTAGGAATGTGAAAGAATAGCATGTGTTTGTCAGCACCTGCCACCAAACACCCAAGGGCCCCCCCAGGAACAGCGGGCTATCTTCTGCTGGAAATTCAATTCATCTGCTCTTTCCACCACAGGAGCAGGATGGGTCAAAAGCCCAGGAGCAAGTCCTGGGAGTGTGGAGGAGAGGTGCAGCCCATCCTGGGACACAAGGTATTACCTGCTGGTTATAATTCCTTGGTTTTCTGCTCTATGAAGTGAGGATAATAATAGTGCTTGTTGCTGCCCAGAGCTGTCAGTCTACAAAATATTGGCTCTGTATCATAATCTGATGCTCCAGTAATGAGAGGACCTGAAACAGGGGGAACCCACCTATGAAAAGCAACAGTGCTGTTTGTTAGTTTTTGCAGGAAGTGTTTTAAGTTTGTTTGTTTGTTTGTTTTTTCTCATTGAGCTCTTTATTCTTAGAGGTACACTTGGAAATTGACTCTTTGGCTCCATAAATGACTGTTTTGTGTGGAGATCTGGGGGTTTGAGTGTCCAGTTTAGTTCCTATTTAGTTATCTTCATCAGAAGAGCACCAAACCTTTTGGCTTCACCATGTTCTGTTCAAATTTTGCTTCTCCGATGTTCAGTTCCAGGCTCTTTGGAACTGTGGTGACAGTCATGCTCTGTGTTTGCTGGAGACTAGGTTTTGGTCAACCTATTGAATTAACAGCAAAGGCCGTATCTCCTTGTTAAAATAAATCACTTTCCATTCTCATTGCATTATTATTTAAATCAGCTTCCCCCCCCTCCCCTTTTTTTTCCTCCCCCTCACAGGAAGGGTACCTGACAGTCTCTTCAGGAGTTTCTTTTCAGGAAGATAATTCATGTGGTGCTTCCATAGAGACCAAATATTTGAATAATTTATTTATTGTTAGCATTCAGTGTGTTTGCAGTGGTATTATTGAAGAAGTAAAATGAAGTCAGAGGGGCTGTGCAGCGTGTCCCTGGGGGAGTAATTTGCACAGCAGAGTTCTCCTTTGTTTGGGAAAGTGGGTAAAACCCTAGTGGGGCTGCTTGGGGTCCTGAGGGTACTGGTAAAGGCTCCTGTTTGTGAGAGGATTTTAGAATGGCCTTAACACCTTGCATTCAATAAAAAAAAATCCCAGTGAGAGCATTTTGCAGTGATTCATACAGAAATGGTCACTTTGGGGTGACATTTTTAGCTCTGTGTTCCGTGTAGGACATTTGTATGTAGGGTGCTACGCATTAGCTGTGCTGTATGTGTGTAGCCTTTTTATTCCTGTTTTACTAGTGGAGTGTATCAGACGATGGCAAAAGCTGTAATTTATTAAGTGGCTGAAGTGTGGTCCTGTTCACGTTGGTGTTAGAGCCATTAGTAAGGAAATGTGACCGCTGGCTGTTTGTGTTCCCTGTGACCAAAACATCTGAGCTACCTTTGGCCTCTGAAGCTGGGAGGGAAGAAGGCTGAACTGGGGCAGACAGGTCTCCCTGCTAACGGCAGGGCACGTTGCAGAGTGCACCAAGATTAAGTTAAATTCCGACCGTGTTTAAACTCAGTCACCTGTGTTTCAGATCCGCGTAGGTGTCTCTGCTATCTTTGCAGATAACTTGGCTTATTTTGTAACAGTCTGGCCTAGTGACTTTGAAATTACTACTTCAGAGTGACTCAAGATGAAGTTTACTGGCTTTGTTTGCTTTCCTTGACGACTGGAGGGTGTGGGTGAGTGCTGCAAGGCGGGTTCTGCCGCAGCTCTAACCTTGGGCAGAGGAGAGGAGACGTCTGTGTGTCCCTGCCTGTTTTACCTTCCGTGTCAACTGCCCTGTGAGCGATGGCAGTAAAACAGCTCTTTGCAATCCACACCAAAGAGAGAAATAACTTCGGCTGCCGGTCCCCACAGTGCTGCCCTGCCTGCCCCAATAACTGCTGGAGTGCAGGAGGGGAACAGGAGGCTACTGAAAGCGTGGAGGAGATGAGTGGAAAATCCTTGCCCAGAGTTCAGTGCTGAAGTAACCTACATTGGCATTGCTTCAGAGATGCCGCTAAATGACTTCAGATACCTTCTTAGCTTCTTTTCAGGTTGGTCCTCCAGGTGATGTGCTTGGGACTTTGCAATTTGAACACTGGAATCTAGAATAGAATGGAATGGAATAGGTTGGAAGGGACCTTTAAGATCATCTAATCCAACCATCAACCTAACTGTGATAAAAAACCATCACTAAACCGTGTCACTAAGCTCAATGTCAACCCGTCTTTTAAATACTGCCAGGGATGGTGACTCAACCACTTCCCTGGGCCGCCCATTTACTTCTTGTAAATCACCAATAGCTGATCTCAGCTTTTTAAAGAAAAGTATTTTCTATGAATGGCCCTTTTTTAGGCATCACTACAGGTGTTTTTGGCCAGAGACATGTCCCCTTCTCTCCCTCTTGCCCCCAGACATGCATATGGGACTGACTTACATGTGGGTTTCAGCTGGGTGAAGGAGGATGTAGACTAGATACAGCAAGAGAAATGGCAGGTTCCTCTTCAGTGGCTTTCTCCCTTACTAGGACTGCCATACATCCAGAGTTCCTCCAATGTTTTCCTTTCCCCATGAGGAGCTACAGCCTGCTCAGAGTATGGGGGTTCTTTGCCTGTGCCCAGGGTTTCTAGATGCCTGGTGGCAGGGTGAGAGCATCTCCTACGAGGCTTTCGGGTGGGGGACGCGATCACTGCAGATACAGAGACAAGTGTGGCAGCAGTTGCTGTCAAACCTTTTCTGTAGGTAGAACCTGGGGCCAGGCTGCCTCTGGTTAGGCTGGGGCTTAGAGAAGGAAATCTCAGTGGCCTGTGACAGGGACATATACCACCAGTTAGATCCCATTTTGCACCAGTAGTTCTCTGAACAAGCCGTGGTTAGAAACTAGCAGTAAAATTCATACAGTGACTTGGAAAATGGTAGAGTATGTAAAGATTTATTTTCCGTAACTGTGAAATTATTGTGATTATTGCCATCAAAATCTCTGGGCGGATGATCTGGAGCATATGCTGCGTGCTGAGAGACCTGTGATGTTTGGCATTCCTAAAATGTGAAGGTGGCTGATATTAGAAGTAATCTTGGCTTTCATAATTGTAGAGTCTGTTGGAGAGCACAGCTACAAGAGAGGCATAAGCCTGTGCTTTACATGGAGATTACTAAAATAAGAATAATATTGCAATTATGTTGCTGTGAGCAGTTCTGGTGATGCGTAGACTGCTATGAGCCAAGGGAAAGCTGTTGTTAAGTTGGGCTGTTCCTTGTCTGCATGTCAGGTTTCCTGAGACAGACCTATATTGAGAGAATTAAAACAGAAGCTCTGGAAATGTTTAAGATGCTCTCTCGCTATGACCTGCTTATGTGATGGGCAGTTACACGTTTTTGAATCCCTGGGGAAACCAAAGCTTCATAAATAGTAAACAGAAGAATATTATGGAAAAAAACAGTGATGGTGATCAAGTCCAAGCGATGTTCATGTCTTGTGTTTTTTGTGTGCTTTCTGTGTTGATGTTGTTCATGGTTAACATTGGCGATAATTTTTCCTCTCTAACATGCCAAGAATTTCTCCCTGCTGGTCAGAGCAGATCTCTGTGCTGCTGGTTAAAGACTGGTAAGTTTTTCGTTCTATAAAAGGCATTTTTTAAACATCTAGAAGAAATGGCAAATTAATGGAAATAGCATATTGCTAAGAGAGCTTAACTTTATTTGAACATTTGAGAAAAGTAGAAGCTATTGTGAATTGGAAAGGTTGTCAGTGATGTGTACATTTCACTGTTGTGTGTTATTTAAGCTAAATGTGAAAAAAAAATCCCTTGGTTTCAGATAACTGTAATAAATCTTACCACTAGAAATTCTTCAGTTGCACACCTGAGAGTATGCAGAGCTCTGGGATGGCCATGCTCGTTCTGAACAACTGTGACTGCATCACTTGATTTTCCTGCAATTTATAACTGACTCGAAACTGAATTGGGACTTGAAGCGGGAAGGAGGCAAGATATTTTTTCTTTATCAGTAGAAGTACAGTGTGTTCAGAAACCCCAAAACCAAAGCTAGAGCTCCTTTTGGGGTATGTAGTTCTTTACAGTAGTGGTTTCAAGCTACTTGGAAGTCCACCTGCCAAGGCAGTAGACTGTGAACATGAAGTGTTCAGCAGTGTACAGCACTTCTTCCCTTGCATCCCTCCCCCTTTCCAGGGAAAGATGAGTTGCATCTGCATCCTGAAGGATGCACTTTTACAAAACATTTCTCTCTAATCAGCAGAGTGGGATAAACTCTTGTGTTCTTATAAAGGGAATCTTTGGGAAGAGTCTGTAAGACTTTTTAGGCTGGTAAAAGAATTTATCCTCTCTTTAATACTGACCACAAATTTGAAAGAAAACATGGCTTTTCTTTAAATCATTTTAGGACAACTTCTGTCAATTTGGAAATACCATTATGGGATCCTTGGCTTCATCTTACATGTTATTTCTTTTAGTGTCCTTTCTCTTCATAGGTCAAAATCTGACTGGTTGCAATTGCATAGAATAAAGGTAATAAATTTTCTCTCTCTGACAATACTTATTTCTATGTGTAGCCTGCCATACTGGTCTCTAGTGCATGAGAAGGATAAGGTAGAATTGAAATTAAATTTTTTCACAAAATGATGGGAAATTCCAGTCTCGGTTTTTACATATATGCACAAATTGAATGAAGATACTAAGAACAATTCCTGTGTATCTTTCATTTTCATATTTCTACAGTACCTCCTTGCTTTGCAACTTTTATTTATTTTGTGTGAATACATACTTTGTTTTTCTTTATAATAAAATTGGATATGCTGCTTTGTGAACCACATGTTGAGTTTCGGCACTCAGGTTCTCATACTGCTATATTAATTAAGTTATTTCTCCTGAGAAATAAGAACAATAAGTTATTTTCTCCTGGAGATGAAAAAATAAAATACTTAAGGTCAGACCACCTGATCAGCTGTGCATCTACAAATATGTCTGTGCCCCTGTGTATATTTAAGTAAATGCATTTAAGTATGTGCAGTTATCTAGTATATTGAAGATATGCAAAGAAATATTCAGTTATGTAGGAAAATATCCATTTTTGTGCTAGAGATTTGGTGCATTTGCCCTGTTCTCATATACTCTGAAACCCATCCATGGAGAAAAAATTACCTGTAAATATCTTCTAATGTTTTTTCTGGGAAACTCGGATATTTCCATTCCTGTTTTCTGTGTCATCTAAATGCTAAGCTTGAGATACCAATACAGCAAAATACTAAGTTTTACTGTTTTTTTTGGTGACAAATACTGCCCTTCCCACCACTATGTGTTATATCTCTCCCTTTTTCTACAGTTTTTTCCCTATAAACATTTCCCTATAAACATTTTCTTCTCTCTCTTGTATGTTGTGTTCCTGTCAGTCCCCCGCTTTGGTCTTTTGGAGCAAATCTAAAGTTGTTCCCTTAATGGTTTTTTCCTCCTCTCTCCCCTTCAAGCAGTTCCAGTTTTGATCACTGCGATTGACATTGCTAATGCTTAAGGCAGTTTGGGGCTTAAAAAATTAGGTCCATTGTAAAGTAGTTTGTTTGTGTTTTTTTTTAAAGAAACTAGTTTAATCTTACACTACTGCGAGTTTGTGTTGACTTACTCCCCCCCCTTCCAATTCCCCTGAATGTCATTATGTTAATAACAAATTAGTCTATTACCAAACAAAATTACATTGCTATATGTGTGTTATGTAGAAGAGACTTTATTTATTCTATGATGTCTAGAGTGGTCAAAAATACTTTTGCATCTGTCTCTTGCAAATTTTGCTACAGTGGCTGGTGAGAGAGGAGGGTTTTTTTTGCTTTTAGCAATAATCACAACTTGCCTTGGTCACACTGCTAAACCACAGGAAGAAGTAGGTCTATGTTTTCAAACTTGTAGAAATTCGTTAGTGGCTTAAAAGCATAAAACGGCCAATGCTGGCCAAGCTGAACAATTGATTAAGAAATTAGAGAATATTTATTTATTTTATTGGGTTGTAGTCAGTCTCTGAGGTGTTCTATGTATTTGGTTTTGCTCTTTGGCTTTTCTAGATAGTTCTTTTTACTGTTTCTGTAACTTAACTGCTTCTTTAAATGGGTTACAGTATTTGCACAAACACATCTGCTTCTACCCTTCCTGTGCAAATGAGGCTGGTGCAGTATTTGTAAGAGAGATGAGGCCTGAAACGTGTGAACTGGTGCCCGAGGAAGGGTTTGTAGCGACTGGTGTGGGGTCCAGCTCTGACGCTCGTTCTTTGGATGCATTAATTACCGACGAGGCAACCTGCGTGCGACCTGTGCGGCTTCATACGCAAAGGCAAGAGAAGTAGCTTGGTGCAGTCTACTCCAATTGATACTTCAAATACCCAGCAAACCTTTAATTTCTCTGTGCCATCTGTTGAAGAGCTTAATGCTCGGAGGCAGAAATGGGACGGGGCTCCGGATGGGGACAGAACAGAGCGAGCGCACGGTGCTGCAAGGTCATGACTCCCTGGCTTTTCTGTTCAGGCACGATGGGGCTGGCAGAGCTCCGGTTACTTCGGAAGAACGAGATCCAAATTTACTGGAGGATTTCTGAAATGAATCCTTCTGAAATTTTGTTGCTAGGATCAGCAGTTACTCTCTTGCCAGACTTGCAGTTGCATATAGGTCAGTGGCGTCATGATTTATTTTGTAAACATTTCATGATTTGACTGCTATCTTTAGAGATGTTTTCCTTGAAGAGCGACACGCATTAAACTCTTCCAGGTAGCCCTTTGTTTCCACTCTCGGGAGGACAGTGAGCAAAGACGGTAAAACAAACATCGCTGAGTTTTTCACTGATACTGTATTTCCTCTGTGATTAACTGCAACAACAAATCTTAAATATTTATTTCGCAGGAGGAGGAAAACGAAATGTAAAGGTCCAGATGAGATTTGCTAGTGCACAAGAGCACCGAACAGCTGTTTAGGAATCCACAGATTGAGCAAAATAGCTTAAGATGACGATAGTGAAACACCAGTCTAACTAAAGGCATCTCCTGGTTTTTTGAGTCTATCTGAACAAATAGAGATGTTGTGGCAGTACTTCGAGTGGAATAATACTGTTTGCCACTGAAGATTAGTTTAAAATAATAATAAAGAAAAAACGTACCTTAAGACAGATCTGTTATGTGAAAACAGATCCTAAAGTATACAGTTCCTCTAGATGTTTTATTCAGCTGGTAAACCTGTTTTATAAGCTGAAATTCTTTTCCAGATAATATCCTAGGGGAGTGTGCTCTGTAAGCCTGGCGGGAGGAGGGACAGCTTTATAGACCCGAGACAATACGCCAAGAATTTTAAAACGGCTTCTTGGAACAGCCTGTAACCTGCAATTTGGGCACACCCGGCTGTTGAAGAGGCTGGGCCAGTGTCCCGAGAGCCGAGAGGAGCTTTGGCAGTTCCTGCTGCCCATCTGCCACTGTGGAAAACTCCGGTTAGAAAACATCTAGCTGTGGCTTCATTTTGAACTCGTAACTCACATGAGCAACCATGTCAGGAAATATGTAAGCCCTCCACCATGCTTTGCTCACGTTTCAGATTATTTTACAGAATCACAGAATGATATGGGGTTGGAAGGGACCTCTGGAGATCATCTAGTCCAACCCCCTGCCAAAGCAGGTCCACCTAGAGCAGGTTGCACAGGAACGTGTCCAGGCGGGTTTTGAATGTCTCCAGAGAAGGAGACTCCACCACCTCTCTGGGCAGCCTCTTCCAGTGCTCTGCCATCCTCAAAGTAAAGAAGTTCCTCCTCATGTTTAGATGGAACTTCTTATGTTCCAGTTTGTGCCTGTTTCCTCTTCTCCTGTCACTGGGCACCGCTGAAAAAAGATTGTTCCTCTGTTATTTCACAAATAATTGGATGAAAGTTGGGATATTCTTATCAAAGGATGTGAGTTGCGTGGGTCACTGTGTGGCAGCTGTAATTAGCATCCTGAGCCTCTGCTCCTATGTCTGTGCGAGTTAAGCCACCTGCACTGCTGTTTGGGACTGCCTGTCGTGTTTGAGTGCAGCACCCAACACACTTGAGGCATTTTCTTACTACAGGTATCTTTTTCAACACCCCAGCTTTCCTGAATTCTGCGTTTAGGTTGTTTCTTCAGTATTTATTAACCAACAATCGGGAAGCAAAACTCTGTTGAATTTACATAGGAAGCCAACAAGCTGAAGCCTGTAGAAGTTCCTCCCTGCAGGCACGACGTTTGGTCATTCAGAAGTGAAAAAAAAGCCTGTGTGATAAGTAGCTCCAGGTATGCAAACTGCAAGCAAAATTATAAACGGGGGTTTCCCCTTGCCCTCACTGGTTGGAAAGCGGTGGTTGCCTTTGGCCAGGAGACTGGCCACTTTGGGTTACATAGCGGGGAACTGTGGTTGGCCTTCCTTGGGGAAGGTGATAGTCCTCAGCTGGCTGATGCCAGGAGGTCCCTGCAAACAGCAAGGTGGCCTCTGTGCAAGGAACCAGTCTCTCTGCTAGATCCCTGTGTGACCGGTACTATTTTGCAAAGAGGCAATTTGAAAAGCAATGTTCAGACCTGTGAAAGGAGACAGACACCAGGTGATGAGGACTAATTGGGATAATCTATGGTTAGCGTTAAAGATGTCTTCAGAAGTGCCCTGTTGCATCTGACTCACCTGTCTGAGAATCTGGATGTACATTTCTCTCTGCTTGGATTCCATGAGGTGGCAAGGAACAGTTTTACATCAAGTACTGTTTCCTAAATGATTTGCAATTTAGCTAACTCTCATGAATTGAGGACAAATGCTGAAGTTTGGGAAGGTTTTGACATGCTCTTCTGGTTATACCGACAGAAAGATTCGTCCCAGCTTTCGCCAGGCTGCTTTGTGGTGGTGGTTTCACAAGTCGTATTTCTTCTGCACTTGCTGAACCCCGCCAGGCTGCTGTTCTGCTGTCGTGTATTCTACTGACAAAGCTGACTGTCAGCTACGTTAATTAGCTATTGGGAGTGATTTGTCTACTCTAAGTAGAGTATAGGCTGGGAGAAAAAAAAAAGCTTATATCTTTCCATGCAATTTTAATTCAGCTCTCCTGCTATGTGTACTTTAGGATACAGATCCTCTTATTGTGTAGTTGCTTAATCTTATTTTTTTTTTTTTTCCCCTTACTCTCCTGCTTTATTCAGTGCTTTGTGGAAACTGAGATTTGGGGGGCTACTGCAAATCCACTGAAATGTAGTGTTTCCTAGCTTTTGAGTGCTTTACCTTTTGGTGGGTGGAGTTGGGTTTGGAGTTTTCGGAACTCCCACCTTCATGACTTTCATTTAGGTTAGTTATTTAGGTTAGTTATCTGTATATTGAAGAAAATCTAGACTACCACATCTGCCATGCTTTTGCATGCTGCATGCCAAGTCTGTATGAGATGGAAAGAGCTTGTTTATTGTATTATCTGAGGTGCTCAAAAAATAATAAAAAAAGAACTCTTTGAGTACCCATTCTAAAATTTTGAGTCTACTCAGGTAGAGACCATGGTATTCATTTAACAGAAAAGATTATTCTGTTATTTAGTTGTTTAGTCAGGGGTTTGTTCCCCTTGACTCTGTTGGTGTCAGTATTTATTATTTCCTTCACTGAAATTGAAACTCTGGGTCAGTTTCTGTTATCAAGGAAAACCATTTGCATTTTTTAGGACTTCTTAATCTGGTCACTCTAATAGAAGTGTAGTATATGATACGTGAGTTTAGTCAGACAGTACTTTTCTGTAGGTGGCACAGCACTTTGCAGAAAATCAAAATGACAGACCTTTGCCCTGCAGTATCCAGTGTCTAAATGTAATGTGTCTAAATAGGACCCCTTGGATATTTTTTTTTGTCCTCAAAAATGATGAAATATTTTCAAGAATGATAATTTACTTGGTTTGTGATAATAACTCTGAGCGGTTACCAAATACAGCACTCCTCATCCTCAAAATACTTTAAAGCATTATCTAATTAAATCACACAGCACCCTTTTTAGTGGGTTTGGGTGAGCACCAGTACCCCTGGTTTAAATGGAGAGTTTGAGTAACTTCTTCAGGGCGAGCCTGTGCCCATCAGGTGTGGCAGGAGCCACAGGATCCCTGATCCCTCCTTGCATCCTTTTTTAAAATCCACCTTGAGAGAGGTTCCCGTCGTAGTCTAGAAATGTGCCCCAGGATTGTTAAGTATCTGCCTGTAAGTTTTGGACACTGAATTTTGAGGCCCAAATGATTAATTGTACAGTCTCTCAGTTTCATAGGAAATCTGCCAGAGGGTTTCTTTGTCGTTAATGGACATTTACTGAGAGATTGCTTCACAGAAGACCAGAAATAGGCAGGTGGTAAAGAGGATGAAAGACCTGCACTTGGCCAAGTGAGAAAGTGCACGTCATGTCCAAGGAGTGGGGAAAGCAACCGGGGAATAGCAGATTATCTGTGTGAAGTGGTTGTAAATCCCATTAGTACTTCCATGACCAGAGAGGGTATCTTCTTATCTCCAGTAATCTGTACGACTCTTCACTGCAGGCATGGCTGCTGCGTAGGATCTGGGCAAACCTCTGTGTGACAAACCCCAGTGGCACCTTCTGCTGTGGGTTCCTGAACTTTGGCGTGTGAACTCCCTGAAATCCCGGGCAGGAGACCGAGGGTTTCTCGTGTGTCTGTACTGGCAGCTGGGGCTGCACACACACATCTGCAGCTCAGGCTGTCCCTGCAGCTGTTGGAGCAGTGACATAAGCAAGTACGAGGCCTGTCATTTCCTGCAGTATTTTCTCTATTTAAAGTACTCGAATTGCAGAGCGCTCAAATGAAGCAGTTCGTGCACTTTGGAATTGAAGAGACTGCCTTGGAGAAACTCTCCAGCTGCAGCTGGATGAATGCTACCCAGGGCCCGAGGACTGCTGGAAACGGGAGCGGATGAGGGGCTGAGAAATCTGGCAGAGTTTCAGGATGCAGGGGTGGGGTGGCTGGGGAGCATTATCCTATCTGAATGGTAATTTCTATTCTGTACGTTAATTAAAACACACAGTGTACAAACTAGCATTTAGAAAATCTTTCGGAGGATCTTTTCCTAAGGGGGTGTTTGGAAGTAAATTGTATGTGCCTGCTCAGTGCAGCCTCTCCAAACTGTACTGAAGCAAACAGTCCAAATTATATGCCTTCATTAAGCAGCACAGTTTTATGTATGTTGATAGTTTGGGGGGGACTGTTTTTATTTTGTTCTTAATAATGCATTTTGGATATTCTCATTCTCTCAGGGAAGGGATAAAAACATGTTTGTCAAAGCAGTAGAGATTAACAGTGTGAGATGGAGGAAGAGTTCAAGAATACAGAAAGCAGTCATGAGTTGTAAAAGAAAGTTTTCAATAGCGGTTAAGAAGTTTTACTTATTTCTTAACGGTTCTTCTTCATGAAGACTACTTGGAACAAACTTTTCCAGGAACCAGTTTGGATGAGTTAAACCTGTTATAGGTGGGTCTGACTGTGTGTTTATTGTAAGTTTAGAAACAAGGTTCCCATTTAGTAATCAGAAAATGTTTACATGGGAGGCATGTTTCTCCTTATCTTGTCACTTTTGTTTTCTTTGCTGTCTTATTGTGCATTCAGGACTCTGATTTGTATTCCTCCTCGCTTCTGCGTAACGTTCCGTATTCTGTGTCTCGGGTGGAATGATCTCATGCACTGGCAGAGGTGGGTACTGCTGGTATTTTATGTCCTACTTTGCCTTTTTATGGAACATGGGCACATACCACCTCAAAAAACCAACAGACCAATCCCCCTGCAAAATATTTCTCACTTGAAAAGCTGTAGAATTTCTCAGATTCTTAGTAATTGCAATGACCTCAGGTGTAGCAAATGAGTAACAATGAAAGCCAAATAACAGTCTTCTGCTGGCTTTACAGGCAGGGATTTTGTTTTTTAAACTTTTGCCGAGGGACAAATATTTTCTGTCATGGGAAAAAGAAGTTACAAATGCCTGTGCGGAATTAAAAGGGATTTGGAAATGAAATGCAACCCTGTGCCCCAAATATGAAATTGCATGTGGTTGTCTGGGCATTTCGGGAAAATCCACAGCCCTAATCTAATCCAAATAATTAGATTTTGGATTAAGGTAGGCACTAGTCATCAAAACCAGAACAGGTAGAGATAATTTTTCTCTAGTCTGGACCCTCTCTTATTATGCCTAGGTTATTTTTCCTATTTATAAACCTCTGTATCTTTCCATTCAATGATTAATCTACAGGCAGAGTGCAAAAGTTATTAAGGCTAGAAACAGACAAAAAGATAAATGCTGACCTTTCTAATTGGCTCTTGAAACCTGAAATATTTACCGCTTGGAGGATTAATAATGTTTGTGGAATGATTTGTCATCCAAACTAAGTATTTCTTGCTTCTTCATGAAGCCGTGCTAACCTCAGATAAATAAATATCTGCCGGGGCTTCCACGTAATGGCTTTTTCGACATCATCCTGGAAAGAAATCTTACTTCCCAGCGGTTCACAATAAACTTTGGTGGCCCAGCATACTTTACTGTTGGTTCCCTCGCTTGCTTGGCGAAGCGCGATCGTGGCTGGGAATGAATGGTTTGCTGCTTTATCTGAAGTCGTTGGCACCCGGAATCAAGACTTAATCATTCTCTGCATTGATGGGTAGCGGAGCATAACGGCTCTCTGGCGGCTCACAGGGTGGTATTTTGTTCTTTGCTCCTGTTCTCCAGAGTTAGTGGAAAGGGCTATAAAACCTGTGATTCTTTGCTCCACTATGGATTAGGGGTTTTCAAGCATAACTCGGAGATATTTATTTTTTTTTCCCCCTCTCTGTTGGTACTGAAGGGAGATGTCTGGTAGTACCCTAGAAAGTGTAACGATGTCACCACCGAAAAGGTGCTTTTTTTTACTGTGTTCTGCAAACTAGCTAGGATTAACTATTTGCATGGCACTGTGTTACAGCCAGTTTTATTAGCAGAGGATAATAACCTCAGCATTTTACTGACAAACCTATAGTCTCTCCTCACAATAAGGACTCTGTAAATGTGATGAAATGGATTGTCTTTGTTTGGAGTGTTGCTCTGTTAAAAGTTGACTGTGAAAACAAAAGAACGCCAGAAAGTACTATACTTTTACAAAGAGGGGGGAAAAAGGCAAACATAAAGAAAAACATAAAGACCTTTCCCGTGGCTTTGTTGCTGTGATAAATGCAGTGTGTTCCAGGGACTTCTGAAAGCGAGTCTTTAATACTGTCCTGACACACGAAAGTGCAAACACTGAGCTAACCTTGAAGAGCAAGTAAAATCACATTGTATTTGACTTTAAAAGGAGTGGTAAACTCTATCCTGCTGGGCCCCGATGGATAAATGAACATTGATGTTCCAGAATCAAAGCAGCCTGTGTAAATTCAGTCTTATGTGTTATGTAACAGCCGAGGATTTTAGGAGAATTATGACGTAAAAGCCTGATGCTTATTTAATAAACTGAGCATTAATTACAGTTCAATAATTTACTTCTGGAGTGAAGGGAAGAGCAGCTTTGCAGCTCTTTTCATTTTAATTGCAGCGTCTGTTGCAAGCCTGAGCGTCTCTTCCCTGACATGGAATGTAGCTGCACTGATGCTGTATGTGTGTTATTGGCAGTGTCTCAGGACAGCTTGGTTGTTTATTTTGGGGGAGTGTCCACTCCGTGTGACACTGACCAGTTTGTTCAGGACAAACAGCAGGAGGAAATTGTTGATCCACTCTAGCTGGTTTTGATCATGGTTTCCTAGCTGTGCTTTTCCTTTTTTCCCCTCTCTCTCTTCTACCACGTCCAATTAAAACATGTAATTGTAGAGGAAGGCACATGTCACTGTACCAGCATCATAAAAAGGTGATTTTGCAGGTCATTTATGATTCAGTTTGCACAGAAGCTCTGCTGTGGCTGGTGGAGGGTAGGGAACAGGATGTCCAAAGAAAAGCTTGAAGTAAGGTGCTAACTGCTTAAAGCTTGGGACCACTAATTGTGCCTCTGAATCTGCTGTGTACTGTGGCAGCTACTTCAACTCTGAAGCTGTTGCTCTGAGGGGAGAAGGCGTCTCGAACTCGGAAAATGCTTGAAACTTTTGAATTGCCTCCATTTCTGCAGCTGCCTCTGACCCAATCAAGAAAGAAGAACGGGCTTTTCGTATTTACTCTTTCCAAGGCGTGGATCTCCCGTCCCTGGAGGGAGATTGTGGAAGCAGATACAGAAATTGCAGAGAAGGAAGAGTTACTACCTGAGCTGCTAGATAAAAATAAATCAGCAAAGCGTTCCAAAGCACTACATGGGAGATCAATTAAAAAGGGAAAGTCAGTATTATCCTTTTGAACTAACACCAGAACATGATACAACTTCAGTTCTTCCTGAAAAACTTTGTTTTCTGAGAATAATTAACCCCACATTTTGCAGCGAAGAATTGAGCTTCTTGTTATCCAGAGGTATGAATAAAAATTTACATTTCCTGAGAGGGTAAACAAATTCAAGATAATGCTGCTTCAGGTTTGATGGTAACTCCTGCAGTCCTTTTCTCCCGTGGCCATTAGCAGAATAAAACCAAACTGGTTCCTCTTACCTGAGCCTGTGGTGTAAGACAGTGTTCACAGCACGCAGTGCCGGCTGTTGGTAAGAGTAGTCTTGGGAAAACCTTTGCCATTTCTTTTTAGGTAGAAAATCTGACATTTCCTCCCACCTCCACCCTTTTAGTGTTGATTTGCTAAGTTTATGAGGAAGTCCTGATTTCACACAGACACATTTATAAAGAAAAATAGTTTTTGCACTGTGCGTATGTACTAGAGTTGACGCAGAGAACGGTGTTCCAGTGTTGCCTTGGCTAAATATAGGCTTTAATTGTTTTCTTTTATAAGGGAGCAGTATATCAACTGAAGCAGCAGAATAAAAGCTTTCACATACACAGTTTATGAGTACTAGTACTAAAGCCACTTTTTTGTTGCCCCCGTGTGGAGTCCTGGTACCAACCTGTGCCTCTGGTACACACGGTGCGGTGTCACCACCGGTGGGCAGGTCTGGAGGTGACAGAAATACCGGCAGTGGTGTTCAGCTGTGTCACGTGAAAAACCAGTTGTTTGGTCCCTGGAAGTCTGTGGAGGAGCTTTCACCAAAGGGTTTCAGACTGAGCGCATTCTCTGGGAAGGAAATGTAAAGAAAACTTTGCCAGAAAGGCTGGGAGTTTGCTGTGGGAGTTAGTGCTGACAAGTCCCTTTCATGAAGTTGGAGTTTGAACAGGCAGAAAAGAGCTCGTTCCAAAATATTAGCACAAATTGGGGGCTTTAAGCTTAATTAGGGCATGGATGTTGTAAAATGAATTGCGGGGAGAGGAGGAAGTTTCCACCTTATTTTTAATTATATTTGTACAACTTTTTATACGGTAATTATGTGTTTTACTCTGAACATCAAGTTCTATTGGGAAGTAAATGGTATAGGCTGAGTCTGAATTTTAAGTGTGAGCGATGTTTAAAAAGCAATTAAGGCAGAGAGGTGTGCTGAGTGATAAATGGGGGAGGAGGCAAGCGATTGAAAATGAAATGATCTTGCTGTAACAGTTGAATGTTCCCGAGATGCGGTAGGAGAGCGGCTGGGGCATCGCCTGAATTTCCGCCGGGCAAGTCCTGTGGCAGCGTGTTGGTGTGTGAGGCTTCAGCTGGCAGCTTTGACTTGCCCACTGGCTTTCCTCTGCCCACAGTATTGACGAGTGTTTAATTACGTAAACATCATTTGCTGAATATAACGTAACGTTAATTATAAAAAGTTTAGGGTTTATTGTGGTTTTGGAAGACATTAAAGAAGCGAGATTTCTATCCATCTTAACTTTTCCTGCTGGTGACTCAGGGACCTTCATGAAGTTCTCTGGCAGTTGTATGGTTTACAGCTGGGACAGGGCAGTTTGAAAGTAAACAGACTGATTCTCCGAAGAGGTTGCAGCAGTACTATCATGTTATCTAAGGGGCCTTTTGGCTACTCATCAACTTAAAATACTTTCTTTGTATGCAGTTCTCTCCTCCACACAGGTGTGTCTGACTGCCAGTCACCTTACTGGGGGCAACACCAGTACTGGGAGGAGGAGAATCAGCCCCACGTGGCTTTGATTTAGTTGGATCTTTCAAGCAAGCATTTGCCTTCCTTCCAGAAATGACAGGCGGAACCTGAAGTAATAGAATTTGTGAAGTAAATTTAGGGAGATGCAGTGGGTGACGAGTCATTGCTTCAGCTTAGGTTTTGTATTTTAAAGTCTTTATTTTGTTTGTAACCTAAAACTCTTCCCAAATGTTGGGCCGGTTTTAATCCTTTCTTGTATTCAAGAAAGAGAGTGATTTCCCGAAGTTACAGACAATAATTTATGATACTGATTCAATTTGCCAAAAGAAATAAAGAAAATTAAGTTTCTGTGCTGTTTTAAAAACGCGTTTCTTTAAAGGCTTTCCAGATCTTTAAGCTTCTAACTCTTGCAAGTGCAATAGATATGATTTAACATGCAAATATTTTGAAATATGAGTAACTTTTTAAAGTGTTGCTGCAATTACTATATTTAAAAGTACTTATTTGGAAATATTTCAGAGCCTTTTTTCTTACTTGGTGGCCTGTGTGCTGTATTTTGTTCTACAAGAAATGCAGAACTATAGCCTCCTGAGCACTAGGCTCGGGCCAATTTTGTGTTGGTGAGGGTTTGTTAATGTGGTTTCATAGGTAACTTCTCCTTGCAAGAACACTGTACCACCAAAAAGCATTTTTGATGGCCCAGTTGCATTTACTAACTGGAGTATATCTTCAGAGGCATCACCAAATACTCAATTATAAATCACCAATTATGGCACAAGGTGACTCTCGCTGTGTTACACTGAGGCAGTGCTCCCTCACTTGGTTCCATCCAAGGGCGATGTTCCTCAGCTGGTTTCATCCAAAGGTGACATGGATGTGTCCCTGGCCAGCGGTGGGGCAGGGTCCTGCTGCCATTGGACATACGGTGGTGGGTGAGCATCGCCCTGGGGAGTCCTCACCAGCACATCCTGACTATACCTGGGCAAGAAGTTGGCATTGGGCAAGTGTGTTGATGTATTATTTCTCTGTGCTAAAACTGGAAAATTCCTTAGCGTTTCTACTGCTGAACAACTTCATGATTGTGCGGATCAGACTGCCTTTTGGGGCAGAATTGCCACTATTAAAGCATCTGGGAGCACAGTGATGCTATCAACAATAAGCAGAACTCCACAGCTATAGATCAGATCACACCTGCCATGGAAGGAGCATTTCTTCTGGCGCGGTGCTGCACACCTTGCCTGTGTTTGGGGTTTGTTGGCTCTTTGAGGTCTCGCAACAAAAACTACTTCCGACCACTGTTGCTATTGCTGAAAATGGAGCACAAGTTTCAAACCAAAAGTCTTTCTGGATTTCAGGTTCCAGCAGCCACCGAGGAGGGCAGAAAATCAGTGCTGCCAGTGGCAAAGCACCAAACGAGCAGGAGGAATAAATCTTGACTCTTAAGGCTCAGAAAAGGAGGTCACAAGGATTGTCTATGCCATTCATTATGGTGGTTTTTATTTAAAGACTCCATATACATTTGTAACCAGTTGCCTATACTGTAGGCCACTTCTATTCTCAGTAATACTCAGAAATACATTGTAAGTTGACATTTCTTTGCTATAATTAGTTTAAAACACCAGCATAAAGGAGTAGGGTTTGGGATAGGTTTTTTCAGGTCTTTGTTTCTTAAAAAATTGCTTATATCAAATATGTTTAAAAATGTTTTGGTTTATGTTGCCAGTTTGAAGTGCAGATCAAGTCAGCATCACAGCAGCCACCGTGTATGAAGAACATCTTTTTGTAAATATCAGTCGATACATCTTTTGAGTGTTTTATGGAACGTAACGTAAAAGGCACATTCCTTGCCAAAACTTCCTTTGTGCTGGGCTTCTCTCTAATGTAATTTCCATCAGTTAAAGAATAAAGAGAGCATGTTTTGGGGCCCGTTTTGCTTGGCAGTGCACAAAGGAAAAGAAGGTTGGAGGGGGTTGAGAGTATTATTTCTCAGCTACTTCACACAAAGAAATACTGTACTGCTTTCTGAAATCTCCTGGTACAAATGCCTCCTGTCACAGGCGATCAGTGTTAGGCCATTTTGACACAGCTGTACGGGATACTGCAGCGTGGTATAAAATTGTTGTCCTGGACTGAGTGCAGGAGGGCTGGAGCTGGGCGAGAGCCATAGGTCTGATGTTCCGTACTCACGTGTGTGCTAATTGTGGAGCGAGAGTCATTTCAGTGAGTAGCTCTGTGGAAACGGCGTTGTCTAACTCAGTGCACTGAAAGGACGAGGCTCACCTGGTCCAGAGCTGCTTGGAGAGAGGCTGGTTTGGAAGAACCAAGGGTGTCTGGGTCTGTCTGTCTTATGGGAAAGGGTAGGAGACATCCTCCATGACTTGCGTGGTGCTCACGTTGACTTGGTCTCTGGTTTTGTCACTAGGTCTCTATCACAACCCTGATCATTCATTATTCTTCCTCTAGTTTGAACTTAAACACAACAGCTTGGTTGAATGCTCCGTCTTAAAAGGGATCCAAAGAAAGCAGGAGGGCTGGACATCTTTTTTTCAAGCCTTTATATCCATAGCAATAGATGTCCTTCCTACCAGGGTGTTATCTCAACCTGAAAAGTTTGACTGTAGAACATGGAGTGCATGGCTCTGTCTTCTGGCAGAGAAACACTTTTGCCAGTGTTCTGTACTGGGAGCCAAGGTTTGACTGGGGAAAAAAGAGCTGAACCCTCACTTGGGGATGGTGGGAAGGGAAGAAGCCAGAGAGCTGCCAAAGAGGGACTGGCCCTGGCTGCCAGCAGTTAAGCCTGGTTCAGCATCTGCCTGAGGATGGGGCGTGCACCGAAGTTCTTCTGCTGTCATAGCCCCCCACGGGGAAAAGGCAGAAGGGAAAGAGCTGAAGTTCCCCATGGTTGTTAGCATAAACGTATGCACGTGGACGTGCTTCATGCTTGTTAAACCTACATTCCTGTTGCCCTCTTTCAAATGATCTGTGTAATACTGGAAACGAGATAGCGGTAAATAAAATGTTCAGCCTACTTTGCAACTGTCAATAAACAAATGTCTCCATTTTGTGTTGTGTGCGCACATTTGGTTATCAGATGTTTCCTGCAGTCCTGCGGCTCTTTGTCTCTCCTTTTGGGACTAGCATACGAATTTTCTTTCCTAATTACAATCTTGCACTGCTTAAACTAGTAATGACGAGAGTGGCCATTACTTCATTAATGTGTAAGAAGAAAGTACGATTCAACTCCCTTGACTTCTGCTGGTCACAGGTACTTTGAAGGTAGGTGACTTTATTCCCACGCTTAAAATTTGAATATACCTTTTTTTTTATGCTCAAAACATCAAACTTCCTCATTAGAGGACTTATGGTGAGAACATCTGCTAGGTCTGGCTTTTTGACTTAGAACAGAAACTAAAAATTTTATCGGACTTATTTGTGTTATACTGAATTCCATCAGAATTTCTTGGTGTCCTTATATTTTTCAATTTTCATCAAAGTGCCTACTTCAAAACTTAGTTTTAAGAGGTGGTTTCGTGATGTTGGTTCAATATTGCAGCCTGTTCTATTTGTAGCGTGTCTCTGGCACAACACAGCTTACTGGGGGAAAGAATGTTTGGAGATTTTAGGGGAGGCAAAGGCCTGTCTGTACTTTTTCATGTTTGTTTGGGCTTTTTTTGTTCCGTTCTAATTCACTGCTTTTTTAATAAGTGTGAGCCATTCTACTTCCAATGCTACTTTTGTTTTTGGTGTTCTTGAAGTTGAGGAAACACATCAATGTTTGTAATTCTAACACAGTTTGAAACAGAACTGGCATATTTCTTTGCTAGCGTATTCTAGCAAAATTGCGTAGGCATTGCATGATGAAAACAACTAATTTTGCCTCTGGATATCCATTTTATTCACAGTGAGAAGGGGAATCCTGATGTGCAAATGAAGGGCATTCTGTATTTGCGTAAACCTTTTTCTTTTTTGGTCTTTCAGTCTGGTATTTTCCTGATATTTTGTTTATTGCATGCATTTAGACATGGCCAGTTTAGGAGTTTCCTTCAATAGTTTCTGAGGTTTTCCAGGTTATTTGGGGTGCTTACTCTTGTATTTCCCTTGAAAAGAATCTTCTGTCCATCTATAGAAAATTTTGCAGCTTTACTTGAACTGCAAGATCATGAATTCTGTACCTTCAAGTGAACTGTCACTTTTGGGTTTTTTTTCTTAGCATGGGTCAGGTTTTAACTTTGTTTGCCTTTAAACATGGTTTCATGCTTTGCTTTCACAGTAAAAGCACGATGGCTGTTCCAGTACACGGTGTTCCTTTATATTTGCTGTTGGTGTGGATGTAGGCTACTGCTAACACAGTAAGAAGAAAAGTTTTTATCGATATTTATGTAAGGCGTGTGGTTTATTTTTCCCCATTGGATGTGTTGTTAAATAATAACTACTATAGCTCAGTGTTATTTCCAGGTAAATTTATGAAAGTACACACATCACTTGAAGAACTAGGAGTTCGGGTTTTTTCCCCTGAACTGTTGCATGGAGAGTGCTGTTCAGCATATGATGTTAGACTGCAGCACTGAAAAATGTGTTCTCTAGGTGGAAAGAGAGAGATGTATGACACTCTGGTGACATGTGTGTAATTAGTTCTGGGGAAGTGAAAAAGAGTTACGGTTTGTGGTCATCTATGTATTAAAATAGGTTTGTGTTATTTCCTTGGACAGATGTAGAAAGCTTTAACCAAACCAAAGTAGTCCTGGTACTGCGTTTTCCCTTGGCTTGGGTGGAGCAGCCTGCGCTCCAAGGACAGAAAGGGACGGGTGAAAGTTACCTTATCATGGCACAAGAAACAGTTCATAAAATCATAGAATGGTTTGGGTTGGAAGAGACCTTAAAGATCATCCAGTCCCAACCCCCTGCCCTGGGCAGGGACACCTCCCACCAGACCAGGTTGCTCAAAGCCCCATCCAGCCTGGTCTTGAACACCTCCAGGGAATGTGGGGCATCCACAGCTTCTCTGGGCAGTTATTTGCTCCTGCCTGTCATCTGGCCTTGGTTTTGGTTTGCTTCACACTCAGCTGAGATGTGGGGGGCTTTAGGGGGCTGCTTTCTGGGGTGGGGCTGGGGCTGGCTTTGCCGCTG
>JAHREE010000173.1:4979582-5064227 GCA_033628505.1 Tringa tobata | reverse complement strand
TGTGTTTTTTTTTTGTTTTTTTTTTTTTTTTTTTGGGGGGGTGGGGCTGGCTTTGCCGCTGAGTAGAAACTCTGTGAGGAGAGAGAAACGCGTATTTCCAAGTTGGTCGGCAGCTGCTTAAAAAGAAAGAGGTAAATGCTGAAAAAACAAAGGCTGCCTCCTCTCTGACTGACCGAAATGAGACCAGCTGGGTATTTCAGTCAAACAAAACACCTCCCTTGGAGTGATTTAAAGCACAGTCTGCAGCCGAGCGTGTGGGGCGAGGGAGAGGTTTGTGATGAGCAGATTATGTACCCACGAGAGTCAGGGCCTCTCACTCTCCTCGGCGTTGATTTGTTTTGTCTTTAAGGAAGGTGGCTTTTAAGCATGGCACGGTGTTTCCTGTCCTGCCGGGGTGAGGGATGCGGTCCTCTGTGGTGTGTGGACCGCTGCTGGTTGCCATGGCAATAGAAAGCCTCCCCAGCCGAGGAGGGAAACGCTCCATCGCAATGTCTTTGCCGGGAAATGGCTCCGGCGGCAGAGACATCTCATCCTGTGGGGAGCAGAGCTGCCTTGGAGTATCTCATCAGTGATTGACACGGACTGACCCTGCCCGATGCTATTGTGGATCATAGGAGGAGGATGGGGTTTTTTTAGACTGAAAGGGCATCGCAGCATATTGAAATACATCTCTGCTCTGTGTGGAGACACAGCCATTTCTGGTGTGCTGGGTGCCCTCTGCCTAGCGAGGATGCTTTTCCCTCAGCTGCTCCCATGCGAGAGTGCACACACCACATCGGACTTTCTTAGATCAATCAAATCCTGTATTTAGTCATCTTTCTCTTACTTGGTAAATTATATTTTGGTACACCATGAGCAAGTCTAAAGACAATTCTTATATAAGGCGCTTTAATTGAGTTTTTCAACTTTAATATCCCATTCTCATCTCATTTGCTGCTCTTCAACTTCACTGACTTCAGCAGAATGATTTCTGATGTGCAGGGTGATGAGGGAGATTCACATCCGAGATGCCCGAGTGCTGCGGTGAGGAGAGGCACCCGGGGGAGCGCTCCTCTGCGTGTTGCCATTTCCATGATGTGGCTTTTCCATCAGAATAATCCTGGTCCTCACATGATGCAAGTATCCACTGGTTAGAGTGGAAACTGGTAGCTCTTTCTGTCTGCAGAAAAAACACGTCCCAAGTTTCAAAGCTGTTGCGTTCCCTCGCTCTCTGCACACATAAGAATTTAATATAAAAAAATTTGTAGACCGTGGCCTATATTTTTAGAACTCTCTTTTTTTTTTTACCTCATCTAGCCTGCTGTGGGTGCTGCCACAATATAAAAAGTAAGCAATGAAGCGAATCAGGGTGTGTTTGAAAAGCTTTTATAATAGTTTATTTTAAATTCTTGCCTCTGTGTGGGTAAAATGTAATTAAAGCAAGAGTTGCATTGCAAATGATGCTAATTCATTAAGTATATATCATCAAAGTTTTTATTTGTGAAAGCTCTAATTTCATAAAAATACTGGAAAGCAATGGAAATAGAAGCTTGGTTGCTCTGTAAATAGTGCAAAAAATATTTTAGTAACTGTAGTACTAATAAGCAGAACTTTTTTTTTTTAATTTTTTTAAATGGCATTAGTATTCCAAACAGCAAAATCCCTGGCTGGAGAATTGTGGAAATGATGATTGCTCATTAGCAAATAGAATACAGATGTTCTGTTCATTTTGCCTGAGTGCTTCACATAAACACCTTGGGGAGTGACTGGCACAGAGTACAAAACTTGATAGCATAACAGTGTGCTAAACACTTCGGGGCTGGCAACAGAAGCAGAAGCGTACCATGTAATTTTGTAAAATTTCATGTAATTTTTAATCATTTGTAGTGTTTGTGTAATGCGAGAACCTTGGTGTGGGAAGTGTGGGGGGGTGTGGTGTCTCTACAGGGCTGTAATCAACACCAGAAACTAGAGTTGGGTCAACTTTGTGGAGGTCTGTTCATGTGGTTTTGGTTGGAGTTTCTACCTTCAGCTTAGAAAGGAGCAAGCTTCTGTCCCCTTCCAGGTCCATGAGTCTTGTAGCAGTTGTAAATTTTTGTATTTGCCTGACCAGTTCCCCAGTATTTCTTGGGCCTCTGAGGGTGGCATCTTTTGGGTTCTTTTCTCATACCTCTTCAGGTGGGGTTACCAGGTGAGGAATTTGGTTTTCCTTCTCTCACCTTGTTCGATTCCTCTCCATCCTCACCCCCCAACAATAATCACAGTTACTTCTTTTTAACCCTGACTGATTTTGAGTGCATATTCAGTAAGGACTGGAGCAGTAAGGCACTGCTGGGGACTTGCTGATCCTTGTGTGCTTGTGTGCATTGCCCATGTGGCAATGGGGTTTTACGTCCCAGCATGATGTTGCTGAGTCTACAGTTCTGTGCTGATGTCTGTGGTGCTTATGGAGTAGCTGAAAGGGGAGATACCCCTACTCTGCTGGAGGCCCCATGGGAGTTAAGCCTCCTTGTATCCCTTGCTCTTGGTCTCTGCTCCTTGCAGAATTTTGTAAGAGAGAGTTCCCTTTCATGGAAGATGCAGGAATTGCTTGGGTTTTAAAATCCGTGTAAGAAATGCTGATTCTCATGCATGCAATTGGGTGGACTTTTAAAGAAAGGGGATTCCGAGCTGTGATATTACTCTGGCCTCTTGCCACGGTGTGTGTTGTACTTGTTTAGTTGCCAGGGCCAGGCTGGGAAGAAGCTGAATGAACTTTGCAAGTTTCAAAATGCATTTATTTTATTAAAGATTATGTTGATTCCAGTGGGTTCTTCTTCATAATATTTTTTAAGTTGGATAAGTAGTCTTCAAATTACTGCCATAAAGTCATGGAACAGTGAAGTTGTGTAGCATGGATTTCAGACTGCAGCTGAAGTGCCATATGCCAGACCCCGCTGCCTGCTGCAGCTACTCTGCAAAATTATGATGTGGCATTGCATCCTTGGCAAGCAATTAGTAAAAAATGCTTTTGTGGGGTGTTTTGTTTTTGGTTTTTTTGTCAGACCTTTTAAAGTAGCTTTTTCTTTTCCACCTCAATGTAAAAAGTCTTCAAAGTATTAAACAGTGTCAGCGCTGGGAAGTGGTCAGATGCTAGAAGTGAGAAGATGGCATTGGGCACCCTGAGACCTGGTTATAACCTCAGGGTTTTCTGGTTGCGAGTCTCCACCCCCCCCTTTAAACAAGTACTCGCAACTAAAGGGAACTTCTTGACATTAGTTTGTCCTGCTGAGTTGAAAACAATCCGTCTAAATGCAAAAAAACCCATAGTAGGTATCAAAGTTAAACCACTTCTAGAGGCGGAATCAAATTAAAGTGAATTGAAACAAGCTGGATCAGCGTCAAGTGACTCTGTAAAGAGTACTTTGCATTACTATATCTTTTCACAGCCATAATTGAGAGAAGAATATCGGCAACTTCACTTACAAAGCTGCTGTTTGCTTCCTCCTTTTTGCCCTAAAGCAAACAAAATAGGCAGGCTCCCAATTTGGAATCTATTGAATGAACCCGAATCACTTATTTGCTGTTGAGTTGTCGTGGCAGCAAGGCAAATAGATGTGAAAAGATTAGGCAAACAAAAAGGCAGAAACCCTTGGCCCTATCCTAAGGATTTGGAAACCCATTTAGTAGTTCATCAATTGTTGAGGCTGCAGGATCAAGGCATGTAGGAAAAAGCAAGCTGAAAGTGAAGTGCCTCATCTGTGAGGTCTGTAGGAATGGGAGGATTCTTGGAATAAAGTTTTATTGTCATCTCTTCCTGTTTCTGTTTCATTGCAGCTTCAATATGTATTGAAAATCATATTAACGAATAGCAAGGGTTTGAAGGAAAGTATGTTAAAGAAGAAAATGAATGAACACGGTGGCTTAGTGACTGAGACGCTGCCCTGTTGTGTAAAGAAGATATAGCTGAAAAAGGTGTTAGTCAGGACATTAGGTTTCTTATTCAATCCCATTAAAAGAATCTGAGCAATTGTAGACTTTGGGACAACTACAGCAATTATTGTCAACCAAGACGCATGTAGCAAGAGACAGTTTTTGCCTCAAAAAGCTTGCAGGCTGAGCATACCAGCCAGGCAGCCCATGCAAAGGAGAACAATTAAAACTCCTCCACTGAGGAGGGAGGATGAAACGCCTTACCCAAAACCACAGTGTCTGCATGGAAATAGGATGTGAATTTGAGGCCGTGCTACTCCCAGGGTTTTGCTGGCACAGGCTTTGCTGGGCGTTATGTATCCAGATTTGGGCCCCTTACCACAAAAAAAACATTGAGGTGCTGGAGCAGGACCGGAGAAGGGCAACAAAGCTGGTGAAGGGTCTGGAGAACAAGTCTTATGAGGAGGGGCTGAGGAGCTGGGGGTGTTCAGCCTGGAGAAAAGGAGGCTGAGGGGAGACCTTGCTCTCCACAGCTCCCTGAAAGGAGGGTGTAGTGAGGTGAGGGTTGGTCTCTTTTCCCCCAATCTCAGGCGATGGGACAAGAAGAAATGGCCTCAAGCTGCTCCAGGGGAGGTTCAGATTGGATATTAGGAAAAATTTTAACACTGAAAGGGTTATTAAGCCTTGGAATGTGCTGCCCAGGGAAGTGGTTGAGGCACCATCCCTGGAGGTATTTAAAAGATGGGTTGACATAGTGCTTGGTGACATGGTTTAGTGATGGTTTTTTATCAGAGTTAGGTTGATGGTTGGACTAGATGATCTTGAAGGCCCCTTCCAACTGAGACAATTCTATGATTCTGTGTATAGGTGAAGAAGAATCATTCCCATATATCTTACTATGAGAGTCCAGCATTGAATATGGGCCCAGGGCTCGATAGAGAGAGTCCAGATGGACTGAGCCTTTGGTCTCCCATCACTGCCTGGGGGTCTGATGTACTTTAGTTTGAAATTGATAAATGGAGTGGCAGAGAATTGTTGCTGTGATATGAATTATTCCCGCTGTTATTAAATAGTAAACATGACCACAGCGACCTGCTCGCTCTCTCGACTGGATTTCTTCTGTGGCTTAATCTTGGTAATGGCTTCAGATTTGAACTACATGTCACGGGTGAGCTGCGGGCCACTGAAGAAAGGGGCAGCAGAAGAAGGTTGGTAGATTGATACCATATCGTGTGTATCATAAAGTAAGGTACTAAAAAGCCTCAGGAAATTATATTTCTTAAGTAATGCAATCAGAATTGCACTTAGACAGAGGAGATTGCTTTGTATTTACTAGCTGTGTTTACTGCTTTTTCTGATGTGCCTAAATAGGAAAAACAGGTATTTGGAAACTTCAGGGAGTGGAAAATGGAGTTCTAGACCCAAATCTGTACAGTTACTTTTGGGAATAACACAGCAAAATGAGTGAGCTTGATTTGCTGCACAGCAGATGCCAGGATTATACGATGTGGAAGGAATTTTTTACTTTTAAACTCTTTCAGTGTGATGAAATGCAGGGGAGAGGAAGGAGGGGCTGACATAAGTGCCCTCGTTTTTTTTTTTTTTTAACCTCTTCTGTACTCTGAATCCAGAGATACCAGTTGATTCATGTAAGCACAGCCCGTCTGCGTAGGTGGACTCTACCAAAACAGTAATTAAATGTAGTGTATGTTTCTGGACTGGAGCTAAAATGGAACAGAAAATAATACTATTTATTCTGTGGTTTAAAGTGTGCTGCTATAAACAGAAAACGCAGCAAACAGAGAAATGAGTTTGCATGAAAATTGATGAAGAGTACAGTGTGTCTTTTTTGGTATTTATGCATTATTTAAAACAAGTTTAGCAGACTATAAAGCTTTTGATTATAGTCAGCTAGTAAGTGCGTTCTGCTACATTGTGTAGCTTCTCAAAATAAAATGGACCAGCAGTTGTTTACAAAAGCTAAAGGCTTTCAAGACCAGCTCATGGGAGCAGCAGATGGTATTTGGGCATCGTGTTGTGGTCCTGGGGTCCATGTGATGCCATGTTGGGCTGATTCATGGAGATCCATTTGCAGAGGCATCACAGTGAGCTGCTTCACTGAGAGGAGAAGAAACACTTCAATGAACTCTCTTGCCTTTTGCGCTATATTTAATAAATGCCATTGACTGCTGGTATATTTAAAGAAAATGACAAGAGTGTATCAGAGCCTTTATTAAAATAAATGTGTCCTTTGCAAGCAGTGATCCTTCTGTTCAGGAGAGCTTTCTGTATCAGTGGTAGTGAGGTGAAGAAGCCACTGGAGAAGGTTCAGCCCCGGGTTTTTTATGGTGGGATCACACAGAGAAGTGGTAGAGTCACCATCCCTGTAGGTATTTAAAATAAAAACCTCAAAGTGCTCCCCTTGCCCTGTGGGCAGGGTGCTGCACCCCCCCCATCCCACCTTCCCACAGGTGCAGCCCACAGTAGGTTGGGACACTGAGTGTTTTAGTTGGACAGGAGGGCAATGTTATTCTCGACTGATTTAAAGAGGGTCAAAATACTTCTTTGCCAAAGGGAGGGGGGAAACTGCTCTAAAGCAGGGACAGCAGTGAAACCCCAGGTGAGGAGGTCTTTGCTGTGTTTCCCTTTTAGGCACTGGTAAAGCTCGGGGTGACTCAATATTCAAAACCTGTTGGACCTGTTGGCAAGAGCAGAGCCCTAGATCCTAGTTGCAGGCTGGTTTGTTTGTTGCTACCAACTGCGTTTCAATTGCCTAGTGATAGTGTTTGTTTTCTTGGAATTTGCTTTCTGGTGCAAGGTTTCAGCCCTGCAGAGGCGGGGAAGGTTCGGCGGGGACAAGGGCACCCCACCAGCCCTAGCCCTGCCGCCAGGAGGGCAGCGGCACAGCCGGAGCGTCCTGGCTCCCAAGGGGCTGGGATGAGGGAAACGGGGGAAAACTGCAGTCGCTTCCTCCTGCCGCTGGCAGGCACGGCCGGCGTTAAACCCCTTGCTTTTATAGGAACAAGCTGACCTACTTATTAACGCATTGTATTTCAGTGTTCAGCTATGGCTGTCGGCCCCAGAGGGGTTTTGTTTCCGACCTCGTGAAAATGGGGCGCCCCCAGCCCTCTGCCAGCCTTGCCTGGGGTCTTGGGCAAAGCCGTGTGTGGTTCTGTCCCTCAGCAGGCTGTGAGGGGCATCTGTCCTGTGGCGGGGAGCTCTGGTACCACGGTGATGGCCACCACACGCTTATCCGTGGGGAAAAGCCCCACTGATGTATGCCAAAGAGTGACAGGAAAACAGAAAGAATGGAAAACCGAAGGGGAGTGATGTTTAAGTATTATGAAAGGTTTTGACCAGAAATGTGTTTTCAGTTGCGTTCTGTGGGGTGAAGAAGGGACAGTCACTAATGGCAGTAGCCGTGGGTACATTTAGAATATCTGACAGGAAGACTGTATTTCCAGCTTGTGAAACTCGGAGGTGGTTGCAGTCAGCTGCTTTTCCTTGGCCACATTCAAGGTAAGGCTTGCTTTGTTAAGAACATGCGCAAACGAGCAAATTTGGAGAAGACTAAATATCTGTGCAGGGTCAGGGAGGAGCTTCCTCTAGATATGGTCAGCTGGTGGCACTGTGGTGATACAAGATTTGTGCATCTCATCTCATGGAGATGACGGCATCAGACAACAGGGGAGGCGAGCCGGCAGCTCGTTCCAATCAGGGCTTTGGTCTGTTTTAGTAAATCCAGATTTCTGTGAGCAGATGACACAAGTGTGGTGGTGGAGAAGATGGGACAGCACAAGGCAGTTTCCCTTCTGGGGCAGGCTGTTGCTTCTGCCTCTGCTCGGGGGGCCTTTCGGTTTATCAGCCCATTTTGCTGGGCCAGCGAGAAGTACCAGCTCCTTCCATCTGTAACAGTGGACCTGCATCCTCTCTCTTGGACTGGGAGGAATATATACTCTTACATGACTTACCAGTAAAAATGGATTTGCTGTTCAAACAGAATCTTTCAGCTGATTTAAAAAAAAATAATAATAATTCTGCTGTGATGTATAGAGGCTCTTAGGAATGTATCTGTTTAGTTTCCGGCCTGGAAAGCCAACAGAGTTGTCCAAATAGTCAAAGCTGTCCAAGAGATTTCCTGCAGTTCTTCCCCCCTGAAAATCTGTGGCCTCCTTCGGTAGCTACATTCCAGTGGAGCCTTATCTTTGAGGACCATGGAAGGTGGAGTTCACATAGGATACATGCTCAGCCAGAGTGTTGTCACAGCTGCAAAATTCCTTTTTCTACCTTTTGCCCTCTTTCTCCAGTGCTTTGTACATGCATGCGTGTCTCTTTTTCTTTGATGTACACATATACCCGTAGTCAATCTACTTAATCTAAAAGTTTGGAAAGAAAAGAGAGAATTTCTGTGTTTAAATTCTTGAGAGGCACTCTGCTATCATAATGATAGAGCTGTTGGATTACCCAGAGATACAAAATGACAGACATCATAGTTAATACTCATCAGCATCCTTTCTAGCAATCTCAAAGCAGTCCCATCAGTAAAAGCCTAAGCAAGCTGTGCTGCATTATCATGATTGAGGGCCAGATCAGATTTGATGTTGCTGGCTGACATGAGAGGAGTGGAAAAGGAAGTTTTCCCACTTGCAAAGCTAACTTTATAAATAAGATCTTTGTAACGTTGCAAACACATCCTTACGTTTCTGTTAAAATACCCAGTAATGACATGAAAATCAACCTCAAACATGTTTCCAGATACTTTGCCTTGAAACTAAAAGGGAAGGAGCTGCTTACATTCATCCCTGATAAAGGCAGATGCAGCTCAATGCTTTCCCAGCATTAGGAATCTGAGGTTTATATATTCCAGGCCCTTCCCAGCCAACATCAAGTCCAGCAACACTGATTTTTAATCAGGCACAGTTACCACTCTTAGTCTCCTCTGAAACAAGGGAGTGATGCGACTTATCTCCAGCCATTTTAAGGCATTACACTGGTTTTGGTATCTCTATTGTCCTTGTACAATCCAACACTTGGGTTCCTGCACTAAGGAGTCCTGTAACTACCGGGTCTCTAACTTTACTGGAATTTCACTGGCAATTTAGCATAAAATAGAAATATTTTCGTTGGTGTGTTCCCAATGGAAGAATTTTTGTGGCTTTTATAACAAAGGCTCTACAAAGACTATAATACATGCCATTAGCATTTTTTGTTGTAGCAGATGAAATGTTGGACCAGATTTATGAATAATTGTTTCTAAATTGGGGCATCAGGTATGTGGTAGGGGAGAGGAAAGGATCCCTATAAGGTTTTCAGTTCTATTCCTGACTCCGTGCAGTGCAGCTGTTTGCCTATAAATGATGGCATTAAAATAAAAAAAAATAAATAAATCGGAGCTTTTTTTTCTTTTTGCATTTGCTTTTCTGGAGGTCTGCCGCCCTTCTACTTTGAGATTTTTTCTACCCCCTGCTGGAGGCAGGAAGAAGAGAAGCAAAGGAAGTTCAGAGTGGGGAGGGAGATCTTTGAGAGACAGTGGGGTGCTTAGAAATTCTTCGTCTTCTGGCCGTGAAGGGTGGTGAGATGAGTCAGGAGAGCATCTGTCTGGTGGTGGGTACTGTCTGTCTGACTCTCCATGAGAGGACAAGCCATCGGTGAAGATCAGTGCGTGGAGAGATGGGGAGGGGGGCAAGATGAGTACGTCCTCTCTGTTCTGTTTTGTTGTAATCGATCTCATTACCAAACTTTATTAAGATTTGTTTCCCCAGACAGCTGGTCCTTTGCTCTCGCAGACAGGCAGATCTGATGCACAGATCATGCTAGTAAATTGAATTTGAGCTGGCAGCGTTAGTATGAACCGTTTGCCTGTACGTACACGAGGCAGAACTCTTTAAAAAAAAGACCAGAGAGATTCCCGTGTGCTGCCCCGACGAGGATTACAGAAACTTGGAGTTAAAATCAGCAAACCAGCTCTCCGTGGAGTTGGTTACAATTTTGGTGCACAAAAAGAAACGTGGGGCATTTTTTCTATTTGGTTGTAGATACAACAGTGAGAAGAGGACTTCATACCTACCAAAAGCAAGCTCTCTCTTCCTTCGTGGCAGCTGTTGTCGTGCTGCCTGCCTGGCTGGAGCGACGGCCGTTCTTCCCCAGCAGGGACACGGGATGGGGAGCCCGGGATGGGGAGCTATGCTGGGGAGCTCCAGGGGAAACGAGATGTAGCACCATTTAAAAGGTGGTTTCCCTTCTGGCCTTGCTGTGTGTATTGCACACTAGTAATTCTTGTTAACGAAAGCACTAATTTTTACAAAACTGTCCTGAGCTATAGTTAAGCTGCCCAGCTGTTCCAGTCTGGCGTTGAGGATGCTGGTGCTCTGATCCTCTTCCCCGGGCATGACTCCTTCTCTGGCTTGTATACGCACATAAGTGCTTTCCTGGATGACAGCCACAGCTATCACTACTATCTGGATAAAGCTTCATTTCATTTTATTATTACTTTTTTTTAAATGCCCAGCAACAACTTTTAGGCACAGCTGTGCATGTGGTCATTTTGGGGTCCCTCTTCACCACATAAAGAGAACAGGGTGAGAGCTCCTTACCTGACCCACTCTGTTTTGTGAAGTAAGTACACTCTGCACCTTTCAGCTGAGGATCTGAAAGAGTTTGTGAAGGAATTGTGGTCATATTCTGCCCATTCCTTCTTACTCCTCCGATAGCCTCACCTGTCAGCGAGCGGCGATTCAGAGGCCAAGGGGTTTGAACAGGATCATTCATAGCGAATCAGAGGTTGGCAGAAGCAGAATCCCGTCTCTCCCCTTCCTTTTTTAATTGAAATGTGACAGATAATAGTAAGTAAAAGGTTGTTTCAAGTGTTTTGGATAGAAAGGAGCTACGTGATAGCAGTTTGGCAGAAGCATCCATGGGGCCTGTAAGTGCGACTTAGCTGCAAAGCCCTGCCTTAGTGCTTGCTCTCTAGAGACTCAAGTGAATTATTCTCTCGCCACATTTCAGTTCATGGCATTTCATATTTCCTCTGCTTTTGAAATGTTGGAAGTAAAAAATTCCAGCGAAGCCAATATTTAACTTACACGTTCACTACTATATGGCGCAGATGGTACTATGTCTTTGCATTAGCAAAGTGTTTATTGGAAGCTCTGAGAGGCGTATGCATCCGAAGTCGAGAAAAATTTAAGCGAAAGCAAGTTCAATAGGTTTTTTTTCAGATTTGTAACATATCTTCTGCAAAACCTCTTCTATGAAGTATTGAAGTAAGAATCAGAAAAACCCTAATAACTGGATTGTAATGTTTGGTCTAAACAAATTGTCTTGCAGCTGTTTTAAATAAATCCTATTATTACATATGCTATTTAAGCTAAGTTAAAGCCCCAACCTAAGGCTGACTAATTTCACTCTTAAAGTCTCTTCAGTGTTCAGGCAGCTCATGTGCACTGGGTTGCTTTCAGCGGGAGCTTTCACTAAAAAAGGCCAGTATGGTCTCAGAATATTGATTGTTGTAATTAGAAAGTAATTCTGCTATTCCATTGGTTATCTTGTAGACATCTGCAGTGGGAATGTCAAGACCTTCAAAGGCTCTCTTTGTTTTTGTAGTTCATGATAATAATCCTTCAAAAACGACGTTACTTCCTGCACTGCCTTAACATTGGCCTGTGTCTCATCCCTCAGCCCATTTGGGAAGCTCTCCAGAAAAAAAAAAAAAAAAGTTAAAAGGCCCTAAACTCTAGAATCCTGCTCCTCTGTCATTTCCTTGACCTGAAAATTTAAGAAGTTTAGAAGGAGTATTGCAGGAAGAGTGGATCTGGTTTTGTCAGATGATGGCAGTGTTGCTGGGGCTGTCTTCCCTCCTCCACTGATTTCCTTCTGAGAAGCAGAAGAGCAGCTTGTTCCAGCCACGTTGAACATCGCTCCCTGTGGAGAGTGCTCAGCCATCATCCACAGACCTGGGCCAGCCTTTAGCGTCCCCGTGTCCAGGCTGGGGCTGGCTCGCAGGGGTGCAAAGTGACACTTCTCAAGTGCTCTGATGGGAAATAGTCTTTAGTCTGCTTCCGTGTGTTTGGGTAAGTTTGTGTAGAGTTCTGTTGGTCTTTAATGGGGATGCACTTCCGAAAGATTGGCAAGGGAGAAACGATTGCCCCAGCAGGGTTTTCCAATGTGTTTAATAATGGGTTTGCAAAACTAGTAATTTGATTTACTTCTTTATTGATTGATTCGTAATAGTGACTGTTAATTGGTCTCAGTCTTAGGAAGAAGGGAAGTAAGTGGTACAGACTTTGATTTTTTTCTTTATTTATAATATGCCTGCCTGTTTTGGGCATAATTCTATGAACAAAGTGTGATGTGTTCTCTCAGGTGTGATGTTACTCAAGAATTAGCACTAACACACCTCCGTTTATCCACTGTCCCTCCTGGGGAAAAAAGCCACCTAATCTAGAACTGGAGGACAAGTCTGGGCTGGCTGTCATGGCTGTGGTGTGGAGTTGAGCCCCTGGCAGACTGCATGTCTGCCTGTTTGTGTACCTGCTGGTTGGCCGTGCTTCTACTGTTTTTTTAAAGATACTTCTGGTGGCAATTGTAACTCTCCTGCCTACATCCACACCTTGATACCCCAGGATTGCACAGCAGACACCAGAGTGGGAGCTGTTGGGTTTGCCACCACTTTTCCCAGGCTTTCCTAGGCTCATGAAGAAGCCCTTGTGCACAGACCTCCCTAAGCTGTGGGACGCTGTCCTTCCCCTCTAGTTCTTCCCAGTGCCTCACGTACGAATTTCTTCTCCACATCTTCCTGACTGGACCTGCTCCACTGTCCTGCAGAGCAAAGCAGAAGAGAGAAGGCAAGAGTCTGAACAGAATTTTATATGTGGATATGGGAGTGCAATGGGAGAGGTGAGACCACTTGCAAGCCAGGTGGCTTTCTTTCATAGTCCCATGGTTCAAGTGCTACTGGAGTAGCCTCTGGCCAACTCCTCTTCTTTATACCAGGAGTCTTGCTTATGTGTTCAAGGCTGCTGCCACAGAGCTCAGGCCAGATGCATATGACAGCTGTGGTCCAGAGTTCCTCAACCCAGTCTGTTTCCCAGAAATTCCTGAGGAACCACTTAATTCATCAAAACATGCTCTTTGGAATTCATGGATCTTAAACCAAATTAGGCTTGCTTTTATCCTTCCCGCTTAAGCTAAACTGAATCCCTCCGTGGTCTCCTGTTCCAAAGTCATCCTCGTTACTTGAGATAAAGAGCAGAAAAGAATCTATTCTTGTTCATCCAGCAACGTGGATAAAGGACCTTGTCAGCTGTCACACCCAGGAATAACCGGCCTTGCCGTGGTTTAGAATCGTTCTCCAATCTGTACCGTGAAGTTAGTCTCCCGTGTTGATATAATTCCCATTTCTTTAATGAGGCAGAGCTCTATCCAGATCTGTAGCAGGCGCAAGAATTCAAGAGCAGACCCAGCGTCTCTCTCTTAGAAGTCTTCTTTGACCATCTTTCCACAACATTTCTAAACATTTTCCATTTTCTTCGATTTCCAAAGTCTGCTGTTTCATTACTGCACGGCAGTATCCTGCTGTATAAAACCTGTATTCCTTTTTCTTGAAAAGCACAGACCTTTTGACACCTGTTTCAATAATAATTGCCGTTCCACCCTGTTTGTGAATTTTCCTGTAATGACACAAGTGCCTCGAGTTCCTCTTTTGTTATGTCAGTCTGCCTGTGTTATTAGCACGCAGCTATTTTAGCTGCTGGGCTTTTCGTTCACCTTTTCTGCTCTTGTTTTTGGTTTTAGTCTGCATTTGGCTCCCTAGTTAGACAATACACAGTCCTTTTGCTGGCAGTGTCACATGCCTGACCCCTTTTCCCATCATTAGTAGCATTTTTTTCCTTCAGAACCCTGAAATACTTTTCTCACTATTGTTTTCATGTTTATCTGATATTTTGCCCTTTACTTTCTGGATCCTGAAACCAGTGTGGAATTTGTTTGCCTTCCCTTGCTGTGTTCATGCTATGGTTTGTGCCATGGTGGTTCCAATAGTTGAGATGTTTGGGTGAAGCCCTCCTGAAGATTCATCTTGCAGTGAAAGTATGTAAAAGCCACCTTTTTCTGCAGAGCTAATGGCTGAGAGCCGGGGGGATTGTAAACATTTCCCTCAGGGTCACTTGGGCTGTGCGAGATGCGTTGGTTCTTTTCCAGTTGGCATGTCCTTCTGGACTGGGCTGGAGGATATACTCGGTTCTCAAGGTCTGGTGGACACAAACTTATCTTGAAATAGCATGAGAAGGAAACAAGTGCTTATAACAAACTCTTGTATGGGACAGTAAGGTATGGTGTACTTGGTCTTATGTGGTCAGAGTTTTGTAGAGGGCTTTTCCCTGCCAGCCATCCTCCCACTTTCCTGGAAGAAAAACCTGTTGTTAGCAGCGGGGACCATTATGAAAGATTGAGCAATGATGACCTTGGTGTCCCAGTTAAGAGATAACACACATATTCATAACCAGGGCCAAAGAGCATGTGTGTTTGTGTAGATGTGTATCCTTTGGTCAAAAAAAAATGCATGTGCAACCTGTAAGGCTGCAAGGAATTAGGGCCCTCACAATCCCATTTCCACTGTAGAAGCTGGGGCTGCAGCAATCAGTTAAGAAGATGGTTGAAATTCCCAGTCACAAATTAGGTAAGTACATGATGGAACAGAAAATCATTTCTCTCTCCTGTGCAAGGCTCACTGGCTAGTGCTTTTTCCGACTGATATATCCTGTTCAGTGCTACAAGTGGCACAGGCTGGATGGAGTTAAAAAAGACTTTATTGTTGCCTTTCCAATGGGTAAATTTTATTTCCACATCCTTCAGCGCTGAAAATTAAGCTTGCCAGTAATGTATACCGAAATGAAAAAGTATTTTAAAAATAAAGGAACAAAACCAAAGCAAGCATCTCCACCCTGTTTTTAAGCAGAGAATGTGTTATAATACACCATTTTTATCTGTAAGATGTATATCTCATCTCTCTGTAGTCAGCTGTCTCTTAAAATATTTTTATCTTGCACTGGTAAAATATATATCAGTGTTGTGAGTCTTTCTTTTAACAGCTAATTGATCTTAATCTTTACTACTGAGATTAAAAGTTAGGATGGTATGTTTTGGTTTCATACAGCTTTCCAGATGATAAATGAACCTCTTCGAGTTTGTGCATGTGCAAGACCTTCTGTAACTCTTTCTCCTACCATTCTTTTTATTAAAGCCTTTAACGGGAATATATGTTGTAACTGTTTATACGGTTTTTCAGCTGATAAAATGGTATTGTTAGAGAATGGAAATTGTATGTGTTGCTTCATGATGATAGAAATTTAACAAAATAGAGGAGCAGGAAGATTTCTCTTACAAATGTTCTGTATTTTTTAAAACTAGACCTCTCAGAATGATTTGTGCCGTACCTTACTTGGCAGTGCCAGAAATTAACCTAAAAACCAGGAAAAAATTACTGGTTCATTTAGACCCGTACCTTTCTTCTTCTGTGTCCCATCCTAGATCCTTTCAAAGGACTGGGAAAACCATTGTGACTGCCAGAGCAGTTTTGTGTTACTAGTGAAATTGCTTCCTCTTGGCCTCTATTATAGCTTCCAGAATCCTTATTCTTGGTCTTTTGTGCACTGTTGTTGAGGTATGAATATAATTTCTTGTTTCTTCCCAGGATCTTGGTTCTGACTCCTATTATTGGTTTACCATACGCTTCCACAAGTATTCTGTTTGTTTTAAGAGCTCTTCTCAACCTTATGTAAATATTTCAGAAGTGGACTTAGTGGCGTCCTACACCAAGGAGTCTGCCAGAGTTACAGTACTTACAGTTTTCTTCAGGTATTCCTTTCTATCTTGCACATTGCAGTTTTATTTTAACAGCTGTGTTCTTATTCTGTCATCAGGGAAAATAAATTCAAAATAGAAGAGAAAAAAAAAAGCAAACAGGGAAAAAAAGCCTTCACTCTATTAATTATTCTCTATGTCTTTGACCTAACCTGACTCCTACCAAGGGTAACCATCATGATGTGAGAAGGGAAAAGGCACATCAATTAACAGACAAGTTAAATAGGGGCAAGCTGTTATTTTCTCTGTTGCGGTTTAATAAACCTGAAGGTAAAAGGTGGAAGACAGTGTGTTGCTTTTCTACCATTTTCCTACTGCTGAAAATGGAAAATATCAAAGAATCAAATCACAAAAAAACATGTAGGAATCGGTTTTGCTGGGAATTGAGGCAGGGAGTAAAAGATTGATTCTGTAGAAAAGGAATAAACCAGACTTTTATCTTCTGAGTACGGTGGCAGTAAGTTTTATGCATTCCAACTGGAGTAGAGCATTTGAATGGAAAGAAGCAGTGGAGGATGCTGAGGCAGAATGAGAAGGGGCTGAAAGCTGGCATACTGAATGGTGAAGTGAAATTCTTTACAAAAATAGTTCTCTTTTAGATGTAGTAACTTTAAATTAAAAGATCTTATAAATTCCTTCCTGATGAGATAACATGGCAATGGTTGTAATGTACAGATGGTGCAGTTTATTTACTAACTACATTTTTTACGTCAGTTGGCAGTAACATTTTATAGTACCTAAATATGCATCTTCAGTGCCTCTCTCTAGGCATCTGTGCTGGAAAATTCAGGCCATGGTTGCTTTGAACTGCTTCAACTGCTATTTTCTTTAAAACCTCATAGTATGGCTGTTAAAATAAGTACCCTCTAGCAAAATCAAGAGGGACTGTGTTATCCTAATTTTTATTACTGTTTAGTTGGAAGGGGACGGATTTGAAGCCTTCAGTGAAATCAGATCAAAGTTTGAAATAAAAATATCAAAAATAATGAATTTTTAGAAAATACTTCCTCTTTCTGAGAAATTAACTTGGTCCAGAGACCACAAACATAATAAAAGGACAGCTGTCACATCCGGCTTTCTCAGGTACCCTGTTTGGTTTTAATTATTTTTGGTCCATTCTAGAATAAACAGCCTGCTACCTGGGGGCTGTCCTTATTGCTGAATGTTTGTATGTAATCTCATGCCAAAATATTTCGTGCCTCCTATTTTGCCACTTTGACATGTCTGTGCGGGACAGCTTCTCATCTGTGCAGACAATGCACAGAGTGAAGTCTGGCTCAAAGCACGTCTTGGCGTTACGCACTGGATCGTAATTCCACAGAGTGATAAATTGTAGGTGAGTTCCTTGGTGCAAGAACTAGGTGCTGGGTACCCATTCCGTGTTTGGTTTGAACGTTCTGCTGAACAGGGGCTTGGATCTACGATGCAGCGAACAGACCCGCCATGAGGTTGGGGACTTAGCCTTCATCAGCATCATCTTCATCAAAAGAAGTTTTATCTTTTCAAGCAATGCTGGCAAAAATATCACAGTAACTGCAAGGGGAGGTCCTGCACCTGTGATGAGGTGCCTGCCCTGTCTTGGCTTTGTGTTGGGATGCATGCTTTTGTGCCTTAAACGTTTGTGTAAGTGTTTAAGGTTTCTTCCAGGTCCTTTCCAATACCCTGTGAAGGACCCTCGGTGGATGAGGGAACGAGGACTGGAACTTCAGGTTGTAGCATGAAGCACTGAGTGTACAGACAGCAGTCATCTGTCAGGGAGAGCGGTGGCTGCTGGCAATTTTTGTCACTATGTTTTTGTCACTCTCCAGTGTTTGACTTCGACGTACTCTTCCTTCTTCATACAACACCCCCAATCCTCCCTCTTCTTTGTTGTTATGTACTTTCCTCTTTCACTGGGGAAGTTGGGCATCTTCTACTTTCCACTAGCGAAAAATGGACATAGTTTGTGTATGCAGTCAATTTACCACTTTAATTAGCAAAAAAGAAACCAGAATGCATTCATTTAAATCCTTGATTTTCTCAATTCTGAAACTTTGTATGCAGTTATTTTTAACCTGGTTTCCTAGGGAAAGATGTTCCTGCAATCATTTTTCACTAACCACCCACTGTTAATAACTTCAGGAGCCTCTGTGTTGATCGCAGACTTCAGGTAGGGCAGAGATCTCAGCGTGACATCCACAGCTTCACAAATGGGGGTATAGAAGGGAGAGGATTCAGTTCCCAGCCTGTTTGGGCTGCCAGGCAAGGTCAGCCCTTACTGCTGGCAGAGGATGGAAGAGACTTCATGGAGACACCACCCGTGGGGAAAGGGCCATCAGCGGGGAGTAGGGCTCTGGTGGGCAGCAGAATTTCTAAGCAGAAATTCCAGTCCAAGCAAAGGAGCCCTTCATTCGTCTGCCTTCGGTGCTGTTCCTCATGACTACTTCTTGCCTCCTCTTCTTGATGTCCTTCTCAGGAGAACAGCTCCAAATTGCGAGCGTAAACATTGCGCAAGAATGAACTGGCCTTTTGGTTTGCCGTTGGACATTGCTTCTGCACCGCTTTGTGGTCTCCTTGACCCTTATTTTCCTTGTGCACCTGGTCCCTCCTTTTTCCTTTCACTCTGCAGGACAACCCAAAGCGTGTTGTCCTGGATCCTACTGGCACCACCTTGGGTACATGTCTCCAAGCCCTCTTACTTCTGCCAAGTTGTTAATGGAATAGCTGTCTGGTTTCTTCAAGACTGTATCAACAGAAAGAGATGGAGACACCATAGTAGATGTGGATGGGCTTGGGTCATGGTTGTGCTTTGGAAAACGGCTGCTGTGGGTGCAGTTGTGTGTTGTAAACAGCTCGTGTTAGTGTCGTGAAGTCACTACAGAACTTAGTGGACCAAAGCTACTCTGCACCTTTCAAGATAAACTGGTTGCCTCAGTTTTATCACAAAGCACAGAGTTTGTTACACAAACAAAACCCAAAGTCAGCAGGAAATGTGTTTTTTCCGGTTGTGTCCTTTTCTTCTTTCAACAGCAAAATTAACATTATGCTATAGTGTTACCCAGTGGTGGAACTTTATTTAAAGGAAAACAAGAGAACAAAATTTAGTGACAGCCAATGAACGAATGTTGGAGTTGGCTGTATGAATTATGATATATTAAATTCAACTTCTAACAGTCTTCTGATTTTATGCTATGAAAGAGATGGGAGAATTCTGGTTTGGTTTGGCTTTATTTCTCAGGCTTCTCTGCTTTTTGTCTTGCTTTTTAATGTTAGATAGATTGTCCCTCTTCAGTTTGACTCAAGGGAAGCTCTTGCTGTGTGGTGGGTGGACCGGGTCCTGCACCAGGGCTCAAATTTGGGAGTAAAGCTGTTTGGAAATGGCACTTCTAGCAGAGATGCTCACAGCAGGAAAACTGCTTCTGATGTATCTTCAGATTTGAAGACAAACATAAGTTGGTAAAACTGCTCTTCTGAGGAGTCTGCCGGTGACTTTTGGGAAAGGACATGCCGACCTGTCCGGGAAACAGACCAGCATCTGCTTTCCAGTGTGTGGGCACCTTCTATATAATTTAGTCTGCTGCTGCTTCAACTTTAGTTTTACACCCAGTACACTGTTACTCTACTTATGGTTTCAGCAATTAAGTAATAGAGTAGCCATTAGACGTGTGTTTCCAGCTATTCACAGAAAGTATATACTTAAACTAATAAAAAAATCCCTTTTTTTTTCTTAACCGGTCAAGTGAATTTCTATTTTGCTTAAGCAGATATTGAAAAACTCTCTGTGTCATTTGCGTTGTTAAAAAATTGCAGGGCTTTATACCACATTACATTACTGAAAATAGATTTGAAATATATAAAGGTACAATATACATATATTTTTAAAAGTGAAAAGTAATTTTCTGACATAATAGCCAAAATAAAGTGCCATGAAGCTATTAGTAGTAAATTGAATTTTTTGGTATGTAATTTAGTATAAATACTGACAAGCTGAAAAAAACCCAGCAAACCTCAAACAACAAACGCATACTCATTAGTCATTCAGTTTAGCAGCACGGAGGCAGCAGTCGGGCAGGGTGTGCGTTTTTCTGTCTGCTTCGATTGCACACTTCATTTATTTGGACATGGCAAAGGCGGCTTTCTCTGTCACACGGCATCACTGGGCGATTAGCAAGTTGTGCCCCGGGGCAGCTGGGACGCTTTGCTGGGGCAGATGTTCTTTTCAGCTTATTCAGTGGCCGTTGTGGGGTTGTTTACTGTTGTCATAGCTACCTACATTGCCATAGCAGCCGAGCTGCCGTGTGTGAAGCAAGTGAATATAGTTATAAAAGGATCATATTTTGTTCTGTCTCTATAACTTACCATCTGTCAACTGACTGTTCATGATGGATGCAGAAACCAATTTAAGAAGAGCAGCCAGCCAATGATTTTTGCTTATACTAAAGTGACAGTGGGCGAGGATGTAAATAAGTTGGTGCTTCAATGAAATGCTAGTGTTTTGGTTTTTTTTTTCTCCTTAATTGTAGCAGTTTGGCTTCTAACACTTTTCTCAAACATTGCTGAGATCGGTATAGGGAAGTCAAAATGACCCGGTGTCATCCTCTGCTCTGTACTTGCTGAGGTGTAGGTGTTCCTTACGCTTTCCCACGCTGCTGTCAGCTCCCCCCTGTGCGTTGCTTACCAATTGTGGTGTTGCACCTGCTTTCACAGACCCTTTGTAATGAAATCTAAATACTCTCCACAGAATTAAACAGCAAATTCACGAGGCTATCGGTGAAGGTATCATGCACACACGAGTATGGTTCTGTAACCTTCATCGCTGCGCTGTACTTAATAGTAGCAATGGGATCACGTGCAAGTTTGGGGGTAAATTCAATGTGTGATCAACAAGCCCTCTGAATAATGAACTCATATCTTTTCACTGCAGAGATTTGGTTGAACCTATAGTTTAGCAACGGGGGCAAGAAGATTAGCCCAGTTGTAAATAATGTATTTATTGGTTGATTTTTCCAGATCCTGACATTGATGCTGCCACTGCCATGATGCTTTTGAATACTCCCCCTGAGATACAAGCAGGTTGTGAGTAGATATTTCTATAGCATATAGCAACATAGACGTGTAAAGTTAATATTCTCTTTTATAAGTATACAGCGTACCAGATAAAAAGGAAGAATTCGTGAAGAAATACAACTTCCCTTGTAGATCCTTACACTTCCTTGACCCTTACATGAGTATAATTTTGTGGTTCATGTTACATTCTTTGTTACATGAATAATAGTAATCCGCGATCTCTAATGCAAAAGAGGGGTTATTGTTATTCATGGCATACACATAATTGAGTAACATACCATTATCCGTACTGATAGAAAGACCTGGGGCAACAGCCAGGAGAGAGGCAGGGAGGGAAAGAGAGCAGGAGAGCGAAGGGTACGTGGCATATGGTTTTGTTTTCATTTTGTTTTGATTTGACTCCCATCGTGTGAGTTACCACAGCCATCTGGATGCTTTCCATTCACTCGGGCGCTGGTTCAACTCCTTCCTTGCACACATCCTGCCCGTTCTGCTTTTGTGCTCTCTCTGATGCAAGGCAGTGGGCAGGCTCCGGGGAGCAAGGAAAGGTCTCATTTCCTGCCAATACTGTCCTTGTTCTGTGACCAGACTCGATGTTTTGATGCTGTGTATTAAGAGAGCGCTGTACCGGGCTGTGCAAATACTGCAGGAACCATCCTGCCCCACAGAGCACACAGTGCAGGTATTAGAGGGACCCATAGAGGAATACAGCAGCACAAAAGCAGGGAGTACAAGCAAACAAACGTATCGCCGGTCAGCAAGCACGGTGATAATGCCAAGTGACAGGCAGCTCTAAAAAATAAAAGCAGAAGTTAAAATAGAATCCATTATCAAGCCTGTCTAGAATCACCGCTATTGTTCTAGCTCGGGCAACCAAATCCAAATTCCAGGGGAAGCCTCAATTCGCACTGCGATACTCTGCCTGGGGAAGAGTCAATTACCATCAAAGCGTTTCCTGTGCAGCCGGGGACAGCAATTGTCAGCCAGCTGGGTGACCCTGCCAGAGAAATGCCTCTTGAGAACCTCCTCTTGGGGGAGAGCACCATGTACCAAGAAACTGTTCATTCTGGAAGGAGACGAGTGGTCCTTGTCCTCCTCTCCTCAACAGCCTTCAGGGCCTGTGCACGGTGAAAGGGTGAGCAATCCCAGGTATGTGTAGGTAGGAAGAAGGAAAGATTTTATCAGGGAGAGAAGGTTATCGTTGGGCTTAGTGGGAAGAATAAAATGACAGATCTTCAAAGGTTCAGAAATTTAAAGAAGCCAGACTTGTGGGGCAGAGAAAGAGGGAAAAGAAGTTGGGGGAGAATGAGAGTGCCAGGGTAAAAGGGTATGTGAGAAGAGGGAAGGAGACATAAAGAAGCATGTGTAGGAAAAGGATGGGGAAAATGCAGAATAATCTGAATTCCTGGAAGAACTGGAGAGCAGGAGAAGGTTGCAGACAAGAAAGGGAGGAGATCCATAGCAAGCTGTATAAACTAAACTCACTGTGGATTTTTATCACATGCACATGTTTGCCAGCATTGCAGGTGTTTGTATGGAACTGACTTGAGACTTGGGCACTGTCATTTCATAGAGATGGTGGCTTGCGGGTTGGAAATGGCTTATTGCTATTTTAGTCTGTAGAGGTTGCTCTGAGGAGGAAATTCTAGCCTTCCACAAGTTTGGCATCTCTCTCCCCCGATGTCACCTTCCCAGTGGGCTGTTGTGCCAGGATGTCAAAAGCCAGAGGGAGATGAAAGCAGAAAGATGGCTCCTCATTCACATTGCTCCCTCCTTGATGTCCGCAAGTAACGAGACCTTCCTCTGTGCCTTCCAACTGAAATGCAGGGTCTGCTCAGAAGTTTATGAATCCTTCCAGATGTTGGGTAGAATTGGCTGGTGCCAGGAGGAAAGGGCAGAAGTTTTTATTGTAACCTCAGAGGTCCTCTAAATTACAAAGGAGAAACATTTCTCTGTGTGTGTGTGTCTGTGTGTGTGTGTGAACGGATACCTGAGGAAGTAAATCAACCTATCCTATGAATTGCAGTTGGGTCTCACTTATCTACCACGTTAGGAAAATCTTAAACTTAAAGCAAATTAATTCCTACTGCACATTAAGAAAAAACTGCATGAAAAATCACATTTAAAATTAGTTTCCAAATAAAAGGCAATTGGGCTATAAAATTTTCATTGCGATGCTGAGCATCCTCTAGAAGCTGGCAGTTCATTCTCTGCTCTGTCAGTGACTGCAGTGGTCTGTAAATCAAGCTGTGAGTGATGAGGGCAGTGAGCTGCTGGGACTGTTTGATCCCGTGAAGATTTAAAGTTCTGTTCATCGCATCAGACTGTGGTGTCAAGCACACGCTCAAGCCGTCAGGGCTGCAAAAATGCCCCATGTTCTCAAGACAGCATTTTAAGAAGGAGGGATGTAGTTTACAGTTTGGCCACAGGTGTTAATTCCTGACTGAAAATACCCTTTGGGTCCAAGAGTCTGACTCAAGATGTGCCAGTTCCACCACAAAGATGGTCAGGTAGAGGCAGAACCTGAGTGTCATTTCACAGTATAACAATCTGACAAGTCAGAAAGTTTAAAACTCTGGTCCATGAAGGCCTTCGCGTGTCCTACAGACATTTAACCATCATCATGAAACATGGATACCCCCAAAATAGACTGTGGATTTCTGTTTGTGTGGATGGTTACATCTGTTGTCTTCTGACTTTGAAGGCATCTTTTTGGATGAAAAGCTACCTTTCGAGCAGGATAACAATCCAGGCTCACCTAGGCAGTGTGGGTGCTAAAAGCACCTGTAGCATGAAGTTAGCTACAGCCATCATTCAAAGTCTTATTAAAATTTATTCTTTTAATATAGTTTGTCAGAAAGGAATCCCATCTCAGCAGCATTAGTAAAGCCAGAGTAAACTATTCCTGCTTTGTAACAGATTGATTAATTAGCTTTATGGTTTTAAATGAGCATTTAAAATTGCATACCCATGTGTGAAACTGCTAACAACCACACATGAAGTCTAAAATCAGCTTTTGCTTTTATATGAAATCTTGAAATGGTGTCTGAGCTGGCACAAACGTTGCTTCCCATTTACCCCAATCACACCATGCTTTAGTTTTTGTGCCAAAAATTATGGCAGAATAAAAAAGTAAAATACACTTATTAGGATTACTTTGTGTTTGTGGGGATTTTACTTTATAGACTCATGAAACTGATTGTACACGTTGTCACTTAAGGTTGGAAATAATGCAATTATAGTTGGGATGTTGACATCAGAAGTCAGTTTCTAAAATATTACACTTTTCAGTATTTTCAGAGGACAAATATTTCTAGATTGTAACTAAAGGCAGAAGTTCAAAGTAGCCAGCTCCATGCAAGAGTCTACAGAAACATACGATCCAGCTGGCACCAGAAATACAGCATGAAAGATCATAGAATCACAAAATCGTAGAATCATAGAATGGTTTGGGTTGGAAGGGACCTTAATGATCATCTAGTTCCAACCCCCTGCCATGGGCAGAGACACCTCCCACCAGTCCAGGTTGCTCAAAGCCGCATCCAGCCTGGCCTTGAATACTTCAAGGATGGGGCATCCACAACTTCCCTGGGCAACCTGTTCCAGCGTCTCACCACCCTCACAGTAAATTTCTTTCTAGTATCTAATCTAAATCCCCCCTCTTCCAATTTAAAACCGTTGCCCCTTGTCCTATCACTACACTTTCTGACAAAGATTCCCTCCCCAGCTCTCCTGTAGCTCCCTTCAGATATTAGAAGGCTGCTATAAGGTCTCCCCAGAGCCATCTCTTCTCCAGGCTGAACAACCCCAGCTCTCTCAGCCTGTCCTCACTGCAGAGGTGCTCCATCCCTCTGATCATCTTCATGGCCCTCCACTGGACCCATTCCAACAGGTCCATGTCATTCTTGTGTTGAGGACTCCAAAGCTGGACACAGTACTCCAGGTGGGATCTCATGACCGCAGAGTAGAGGGGCAGACTCACCTCCTGTGAGTGGCCCCTGTGCTGGCCACACTTTTCTTGGTGCAGCCCAAGACACAGTTGGCTTTCTGGGCTGCCAGTGCACATTGCTGGCTCATGTTAAGCTTCCCATCCACCAACACCCCCAAGTCCTTCTCCTCGGGGCTGCTTTCTAAAAGATATGCTTTCTAAATGATATGCTTAGAAACAGCATGTAGGGACGTACTTTTAATTCTTTCTTTGCTTCAGTTTATGGAGGTCCTTGTATTTCGTCAAGTTTTGTATGGTTTGATTCTGTTTTAAAAGAAACAGCGAAACATCTGCTTTGTTCAGTAGCAGCTATCACAAATTACAAATACTTTGGATTTCATTAGTAACCAGCACATGAATATGAATCCCAAAATACATGACTTGCATTAAGAACTGTACTTTGCCATAGTGGGGACTGGCTGGGCCATCCTGGGCAGGCAAATTGTGTCACATTCCTGGGCCTGTTTTCGCCCATGGGAACGTAATTCACAGGGAGGACAGAGGAAGAGGAGATGGTGAACAAACAGTGAAGCTCAGGTTAGAAGTCATGGCTACTAACTCAATGAAGCCCATGGGATAGTTTTGTACAATTGCCAAGATTTTCAATACTTCAGTTCTTACCAATGTCTTGAAAGTAAACATTCCCAGCTGTAACTCCAGTGTGGCTTTCCCACCTTCTAAGAGTGTCGCGTCCTGGGCACGTCATTTAGCCTTGCCAAACCATTGTGTTTTGCCATGAATAAAATGGAGATTGTTTTGGGTGGTTTTGCAGTGTTTGGACTTCCTGAGATTCAAGTCACTGTAAGTGTTTTAAGTAGTGATACCTACTTCATTGGTGAGGTCACTCTGAACTTGGAACCCCTTGCTCTTCAGGAAGGACCAGTGAGAATGGAGCATGTGGAGTGTGTGTTGTTGCTGCTGCTCGTGAAACAATGCTGTGGTCAAAGTGACTACACTGGAAATCTTCATTTAATTCAGGAAGTCCCTGACTCACCAATACTTAACATAGATTCAAATTCATGAGTAGTCCTTTGCCCATTGCTACATAATTTGGGAATTGCACCCAAATGTAAGTGCATTGCTCGAGCTGAAACTTAATACTGCAAACAGCTATAAAGAGTGATGGCAGAAAGGGTTTGGGTAGAAACCAGGAAACTGGGAGTCCTCAGCTCTGAACATTAGTCTTCGGCTCTCGATACTGCTCACCACTGCTCACCCAGGTTAGCTGGAAAGTGGTGGCCTTCAGGAGACTTTACAACACTGGTTTTGTGGGTGGTTCCTTCCAGGAGACTGAAGCGCTGTGGTGAATATGTCTGGAAAGACATCAGCATGCAGTTTTGCTGAGTCCTTAAAAAGCAAGCTTTCCAGTGGTGAGATCAACGTCTCTCTGGTCTGGAAATCTTTATTGATCTTTGTCTCAAAGCATATAAAACCCAGAAGAGATACATATATTTTAAATTTGGCAGGAGGAGAAGTAATTCCCTAAAAAGATCTACTAATACTGTACCTTTATACTTCTAAAATTGTACCTCCGTGAAATTTGCTTTTTAAGCTAATGCAAGTGGATTGTACATTGGAAGATATACTTACAGAAATCAAGTAAAAAAATTGATATAAAATTGCCTTAATAACAGACAGAAATACTCCAAATAGGATCAAATAGAACATGCTGTTTTCTTGGGACATTTTTATTGTATATAAAACTTGATAACTGTAATGTTCTGTTTGTACTGCTTGTGGACAAGTCACTTATTATAACTTATTAAGCTTCCAGCCTAACTTTTTATATCAGAAAATAATCAATCATTGACAATAAAATGTTTCATTAAGCTCTATTTGCTGACAATTCTGTATCAAAGTGAAAAATGGGAAAAGACATTTTCATAGGGCTGAAACTTTCCCTTCTAGTTGCTGGGATTTTTTGGGGAATGGCATCCTCAACTTCTACTAAAGAGGATTTTTTTTATTTTTTTTACTTCTCTGTCTCAGTATTAAGTCATTAAGGTGAGGAAATAGAATTGGAAAGAAAACTTACTATTTTCTACTTCTTTCTCCCTACTCCTCGTAATTTGATTTAGCAGCATGGTTCAGTTTCTAGTTGAGCAATTCCAGCATCACCAAAATGAAGAATCATTAGCCATGGTTTTGTACTATTACAAAAAATAACTCGGAAGATTGAATTTTTTTTATTAAATATCCTTAGACAAGGTATGGGTGTGACAATATTATCAGGATACACTTCTCTCCCCCCACCTCAAATTTTTGTTTAGAGTAAACGGCTTGTTGGTGCATCCTTGATTTGCATTTTGTTAGGACTACAGACTATGAAATTTAAGAGCTGTAAAATTGTCTTTGAGCAGTAAAATAGAAGAAGTTAGGCAGATGGCATCAAATTTATGCCTGGGATAATAGAGTTGAAGTGAATAAAGTTATACATTTGGCAGATAACATTTGCTTTTGGCAACTTCTACTGTCCCATCAATTATACATCATTAGCAATTTCCTATTTTCAGTTCTTGTAGCCTGAGATAAAATATTCTGCTAAACACTGTCCTGGAAGGGAGATTGGCAGAAAAAAACTGAAGCTGACAGATATTAGCAGAAATTTGGTACCTCTTGTCTATAATGATTTCTGTATGGGGCTATGATGACTTCTGTGCTGCAAAAGATGGGTCAGGGAGGAGAGCCCTGAGATAAACGCGTGTGCCACAGGATGACAGAAGAGGCAGAGAAGCAGTCTGTCCCTATAGGATACCTTCATACTCGTAGTATTCCGCTTTTTTTAAGTTAATTTTCAAGAAATGCTATTCAGTCTTCGTCACTAGTCTAAATATTGGCTACCCTGAGCTAGACAGTTTAATGAAGTGTATGCTTGTTTCCCAGATGACATAAAGAACGTTTGGTCCCCCTTTCTTTTTAATTTCCTTCATTTACAACAAATCACTCTCAGCACTGATACTTCATTTGACTTCCATGTGCCAACATTTAACCGCGAAGTTGGTTTCCTTATTTATTGAGCTGCTGGGGTGTTAGTGTGTCTGATGACTCTATCCATTGAGTATTTCCTCTTTCTTTTCCATTTCAATTTTGCCAAATTGATGTATTGTGTGTTAGACAATCTTCAGGAAAGGACCCGGTCTAACACGGGTTTGATTGTTGTGAAGGTCTTGGATGAGATTGGTAGCTCAGCTGGTTGGGGGAAGTTTGCTTCACCTGCACACAGACTTGGCAAGTAAGACATTATGGATGCAATCTGTCGAGGGGTGTGATGAAAGAAGTCCATGGTTTGGGATGTTCTACTCCACTAATGTGCATACAAGACCATGCACTGATTAAAACACTCATGCAGTGGCCATGGAGTGATCGTGTGGCCGTCTGCTTACTTTTCACCTCCACAGGCTGAGTACAGGCTACAAAACAACTTTGAATTTTTCAGGGCTTCTGCCAGATACTTTTAACACTCTCTGAACGTAGTGTTTTGATGGATTCAGATTATGGTGTGTTCTCCTACGTGGCATTCACTTTATTATCGGTTACACTGCAACATGAAAGTTTGCTACAAAAGACAGATCATTTTCCCCCTTGGAGAATTTCAGTCTTGCTTTTTGACGTGGGATGAATTGCCTCTCTCTGCAGTTAGCTGGTGGAGACTTGATATGCCGGCAGATCCTACTCAGGTTGTGGAATTCCACCAGCACAGCATAAGATCCAAAAATCACTTACACACTCACGCAGCTGATCAGGGGCAGATTCTCTGTACATGGTTTTAACGCTACTCCAGGAGATGCTTCCTGGGTTTAAGCTTCCTGAGAGCAGAATGAGATCCAGTGCCTCCTTGGAACTTCACTTCCATCCTTCAGTGATGAAAGCTGAAAGGTGAATAATGATTTTGCTGTTTCAGACTCCTTGCATTTCTCTAGGAGCATTTTGTGAAAGGGGAAACCTCCATCAAAGAGATGGCACAGATCCTTTTGCATTGTTTTCTTGAGCTGAGTTTCTCACGCATAAACGCCTCAAAGGTGTAAATTACATTTCACACTTCAGCCCAGGAATTGGGAACCATGTAACCTGCCTGTACTGTTGGGTAAAGAAGCATTAGAAAAGAGGAGTCCGGACTGTAAGGTGTTAGTCCAGAGTGGCACTGATTGATGATACGGCTTAGAGTGAATTATCTTAGCTCCACACCTTGAATCTTCAATCTAAAATATAAATACCTCACCTCAAAGTATGGTTTTGAAATGTAATTAAAGTTTGTAAGACATAAATGTATCTCTGGAATAAAAGCACCGTGTATTTCCAGTCAATAATCCACAATCCTTCAAAAGTACCAACGTGTGGAAATAGTTCCATGGATAGTAAGTAGCCATCTTCCTACAGCCTGCACAAAGGCAGGGAAAGTGTCTGGATACCAGGGACAATGTATTAGCAGTTTATGTAGATAGATTTTTGTTTAAAAATAAAGTAATTACTGTCATTTTGTGAAGGATGAGTATTGGTGCTTTAAATGATTTAAGTAGAGATGGGTGAGCAGTAGAGATCAGTCTTACAGTGGCACACTGGCTATGTGGATAACTAGAAATTAATCCCTTCTATCATTGAATTATTTTGATCTTGCTTTGCATTTTGGGTTTAGAATGCTACAGAAACTAATTTATCAGCAAGTTGTGGTGGGTTTTTGTATGGGGTTTTTTTTTCATTGTGGTCCTAGATGTTTGCTGAAAGGATACACTGCATCGTCCAGTGTCCTCCTTCAGTTGGTCCCTTCCATGCAACCTGTTTGTCTGCCCACATAAGCTAACTGGTGATGTAGTGATACTGCTGCAGCATAAATCAGAGATTTGGGAAGCAAAAATAAATAGCAGTAACACTGCTGTTACAAGCTGAAATAGTTACTGAATTCTGAGCGGTGGTTTCAATATACAAAGCTGTGGTGTACTTCAGAGGAAAGTTAGAATCAGAGAATCATACTTAAAGCCTCTTCTGACATGAAGAGTCCTATTGAAGCCTTTCAACGGGTGGAACTGTGCTGAACAGACATCATGGAAGTGAATTTCATGGGCAGGAGCAAGTACCAAGTTGTGTCTTTGTGGGTATTTTCAAAGGACAGCAAACTTCTACTGTCTTTTTTTTTTTTTTTTTTAAAAACAGTTGTTAATTCCTGAAGGGCAGATGGGGTGTGGAGGGGTGTTGAGGTGTGGATGTTAAATGTGAAGCTTTCCAAGACAATAGCACACGGTAACTTAGAAACCTCTACTTTATCGATCTTCTGATACTTAGCAGGTTTATCTGTTGGTTTCAATTTACCTGTTATCTGTGCATTTTAGGTTAAGCTGTATCCTTGGGCAGACAGCTTTTCTTTCATACCACTGGTCTTTTAGCCATCTTAAGGTCATGCTGTTGAAACAAATATAATAAGGAATTCAGATTTTGGAGTTTTTAGCAAGATAACATTCCTCTACAGTATCTACAAACGCAAACACGGAAAGCCTGATAGTGCCCCCTGAGTGAAGCAGATCTGATCGATTTCTCATAATCTTGTGCTGGAGGAAAAAGTGCACAAAGTAGCAAAGTATAAATAGCAAAAAGCAATTTTTAAATTATTTTGGTCATTGAAAGCTGACCCTAGCTGTTACAAAGTAGGTTCTGTAATTTTGGCCATTTGAGGCTGTACTTTAAGCACCTAAATATAAATGACCTGTTCTTCAGAGGTGCTCCAAGGCAAGGGTGGCTGTAAGGCAGTGACAGGGTTTGGTCAGGGGGGGGATGTGCTCTCACCAGCGGGAGAAAGAAGATTATTTTCCCAGAACTAATCTGTGTGGTCTGGAGTGAAGCAAGGTGAGCATCAGGATAGCGGGGAGGGAGGTGTGGATCTGGCTTGGTGTTGACAGGAAGGTGAAATAACGTAGAAACAATGTACTTCTGAGCTTATATTTTCCCTGCCTCAGAATACACTAATATTTTCAGGTGTGAGCATTTGAAGTTGGGTGTGTACAGTGTATGTGTTGATTCTTAGGCTGAATAATTTTTCTAGTCTCCCTGTAGTTTGTTTAAAAATAAAATTCTGTAGGTGTACATAAAGTGATATGGTTTACATTTATCTTCTATATATTTATATAATATCCCTGTGTTTAAAAATAATACATCCAGAGTAATGCCTGTCATTCTCTTTTGGGGCATTCCCCATCAGGGGAAGTCACGGTGTGAATAATGACTTAGAATAAAGAAAAAGTGAGTGAACTGGCCAGCTGTGGACGTTTAAAGAAGCAAGTTCAGGTTGAGGCTCTTGTAGGTTATGGTTGCCACCTGAAGGGACATAATAGCTATACAAACGAATGGCATTATGTGTTAGCCCCTGGTAAGTGCCAAGCATAAGAACAGTGTCCAGTAGACCTGCATCCCACCAGGGAGGAGGAAAATGCTGAGGACAGGCTCTCCCTTTGGTGGTGCTTGGGAGTGCTTCCTCTGCTGTTCCTTCAGCTGGGGGCTTGGCTGCTGTGGGCTGAGCAGCACACAGGAACATGGATAGAAAAGAAGGACTTGGTGGTAGGTTAAAATCTTGTGGGCCAGAGCTTCAGTTTTTGATACACAGCCCAGTTAAAAGTCCCCGGTGTCATCTGCAGTGGCCAGTACCTGTGCAGTTCAGTGTCGATGGCATCGGCGGGTCACGTTGGATGGAGGAGGCTTGGCTGTATGACTGCTGTCAGGCTGGGTGACAGAGGTCATTGGTGGCAGGAGAGAGGGGCTAATTAGTGGTATGGAGCTAATGCCTTTCTTAGCCTCTTCTCTTTGCTGGTAAATCCACATTTGTAGTTAATATTTTATTTTGCAGGAGGCAGAGGCCAAGAGATGGCTGCTCAGAAAGTAAGCTGGGATGATAAAAAGCGATGAAAAGCACTTCTTGCAGTGAAGTGCTTATATTCTGTTTATCTGTAAAGGGTTGTTTTTTCTTACGGTAGACAAAATGGTTACATCTGTGCTCAGAGCTGGTTTTCACATGCATTCCCAGCAGAACAGCGATTACAAAACAGAAGTGGTTTGATTGTACAAGGCATGATCTGCAGCAACTAGGTCAGGCAGTGGCTTCCACGAGCCATGTTATCATTGGTTGCTGTTACATTTTTTGCCATGAAAATGGCACTGGAAGTAGCATGGCATATTGCAAGAGTTGAGGCCGAGATGTTCAAGGTAAGCAGTGTACTACACGAGCCTCGCTAATGTTTTCTCAATTCATTGAAAAGCTTAAGTTCCATGTTTTGCTCCTACATTTTTCTAACTTTTCCTTTAAAAGAAAAAATGTTCTTTTTTTTGTTGTTTGTTTTTTAGTTCCTCCGGGAGTGATACAAAATGGAGCTCGAGTTCTGAGTAGAGGAATATTTCCTGGAGCCAGGCCATTGCCAATCAACCCTATAGGAAGCATGGCTGTTGCAGTAAGGTAAGAGTGGCTCATTGTGGGATCTTTTTAAAATAAATGAGTATTTTGCAGAGAACGTAAAAGTATTGTAAGCTCTGGTCAACAGATACTTCACTGCTTGCTAATACTCCTGAGGTTCTACGTGAAATAAAACTGCCACCTAAAAATCTTGCTATCATTCTTTGTGAGATAGTTATGGTGTATCTGTCTGTTGCACACTGATTTGTAAAAAGCAGTTCTGTTTTCACTAGCAATTTGCAGGCAAGTTTATGGCAAGAACCTCCTACAGTGACCTGTTTTTCTAAGTGCAAATGCCTTTTCCTGCTCCTCCCTCGCTTTTCCTAAAGACCTCTTCCTGGATTAAATACCAGTGAGAAGACTATCAATAATATTAAAGCAAATGCTGAAAGATACCTAAACATATATCTGTGGTTTTGTTATTAACAAAAGGTTAATGATTATTAAGTCTTCGTGAGGCAGTTTCTTTCACTACAGTTTCTATTTCAAGGTTATACCAAAACATTCAAGGTTAAAATGTTGTTTGAAGATACTCAACTTTTTCAGAAAGCAGGGCGGTAAGAGACACCTAGTGATGACAGTAAGAACTGTGGTTCAGTGCTTTGCTTTACTTCAAGCAGTGACGGTTTATTGGTGAAAGAACAATTTGCCTCCGGTGTAGCTCCATTTTCTGTCAGTCACAACCGAGATTAATTTGGTCAAGTGCGCTGCCAGTGCCCTTCTCTTTCAGATCTCTCAGTATCTGCAAAAGCTATTTCAGCTCGGGCAGTTGGGTATTCTGGGTGGGGTTTCATAATTAGCACTGACCCCGCTTCGCTGGGCTGTTCCAATTACACCCTCTGATCTCAGCAAATGGCTGCAAGGCACTGAAGTAAAGTATTTTGATAGCTACTTATTCTGTTATTATTTACTTGGGATTTTTTTCCCATTTCCTCTTTTTTTATCCCTTTTCAGAATCAGTGTCTAGCCCTTTGGGTCTGCTATTTCCATCCAATGAAGAGAGGGAACCTTTGACATTCATATACTCTTGATGCTTAAAATATATAGAGGGGAAGACCCTAATTGGAATAAAAGCCATATTTTTTGATGGCCAGCTGTTTCAGCTGGTTTTTGTATTTGCTGTGCTGACGGGATGCAACCCTGAGGGTCATCTGCCAGAAGTCAGCAGAGTTCCTCTCCATCCTGCTTTACCACAGTCTGGCCTTGCTAGTGGTGGAGGAGGTCAAACATCTTCAGTGGCTTTGCTGCTGGCTTTAGCCAGGACTTCTGTTCTGCTCCAGTGGGAATTGCAGAGCTGTTGGTCTACAGGATCATTAATTATATATAATTTTTATGAGGTGCCTGAGCTAACTGCAGGACATAGTGGTCTGAATATTCCCTCTTGCTTTTATCGGCATTTCCTGCTTAGACCCCTTTCCGTAGTCAGGGTGGACTTGAGGAGATGGAACTGGTTTTCCTTCCAGGCCACTTGAAAACTTCCTTCTGTGTAGACATCCTCAAATTGCTATGCTGTAAGCCTATATATAGTTACATTTTACACATTTTCTGAGGACTACTTCTCAAGTGTTTTACCAGCAGGTATAACAGGTTCTTTACCAGCTACCTTCTAATGTACATTTGAGAAATTAGGGATTTTACCCCTCCCTTGCTTATGTTCTTTTTGCTCTGTCTCAGAGAAAAACATTTATAATTAGTTAATGCAGACATTTCTAATTCTTTTTGTTCTCTTCTCCAGCCTGAGGCAGTATTAGAAATAGCTTGCTATGAATATATTCCTGGTCTGCATGATGTCTGCTCATATTTAAGGGCTCCTGCAATATCCCCTCTTCTAATCCTTGAAAAGGGGGCAGACGGGGAGAAGAGACTTTGAAAGCTTCTAAGAAGTTAAAGGACTCTCTGCAATAGAGCAAGTTCAGCAGGCAATTTTGTCTTATTTCTCTGAGGGGATTCAGAACTTCTTTAGGAAGAAGGTCAGTCTGAATGCACGATGGCTCTCAGAACGTCATCTGGTCCTCTCAAAACTGGGTCCTTCTGTTACCAGTTACTGTAAAAATGACACCCTGTTTCTTGGTGCTTACCCCTCTTCTCAGATACATGGGGCTGAATGGGACCTGTCGTGTTAAGCTTTTGTGGCATCTCAAGAGAATAACTTCTGCTTTTCATGTGCAGCAGGAGGAATCTGCCACAGCATCCAGCCGGCCGCCTGCTCTTGGAGTTAAGAGCAGGAGCACTGCAGGTCACATGGACCGTAGAGGGACACGCTCCAGTCAGGCTGGCAGTGGGTGGTTTTAGATGTGTTCAGGTGCAGGAAGGTTTGATTCCCCCTTCCAGCTTTCACCAGGAGGGAGGTCTATTGGGCAGCCATGGAAGGGGGTGCCTTCTCCTCTTACAGTTATCTGCAGAAATGATGTGCCTCTGCCTATATATTGAGAAGCCAGACAACTTCTTTCCAAGAAGTTTTTACTCAAATGTTTATTTTCTTGAGAAGAGTTCTTTTGGTGCTGAATGAAAGGCCTAAAATGACCTTAAAAAGGTGGGTTTCGTCATTCCTATAGGGGACCTCTAGTGTTTTCTTGGTAGTCAATCCTTGCATAATAAATTAAACCTCTTAACTGGTTTTCTTTAGTTACCATATGTAGGAGCTATGGGTTCTTCTGTAAGGTGCTGGTCTTCTGTTGGGACTTCTTGCTGTTTGAGCTGTTTATTCCATTTTGTGTTTACTTCCTCAATATCTTAATGCTCTTTGGTTTTGTTGCCCCCCAGACTGCACGCAAATAACCTGCAGTATGTTGTCCCGTGGCACAGACTGCCCTTAGTGTCAAAACAGAGTGAGAGAAAGTGTGGTCTGGGATTAAATTTGCAGTTGTAATTAGGTGGAGTGTTTTGACTAATCTGTTACTCAGGAAGGAGGCCAAAACCATAGCGTTGGACTAAGATGTTGAAACCTGTGATTTCTGATGGGTTAGCTCTCATTAGCTGGACAGTTTATGGTGCTATTCTTTTTCAGCAGTGTGACTGAATTTATCAGCGTATTTTTTTCCTGCACAAGGTAGTGATGTGTTGCTGTTCCCATGTAATTACATGTAATTACTTTATTTTTATATATATATACAATAAAGTATGATTGAATTAAGTAGTTTGGATTAAAAAACCCTACTGAAAAGTATTTAACAAACACTACAAATCCACCACTTTCCATGAATAAAGAATAGCAATTGAGGAGAGCATTATTATGTTGTAGTGCATTTGGCTTAAATTGCACAAATAGACCTTTCGTTCCAAACTAATCTACAAATGGAAAAGGCATCCCACACTATTTTTACTTTGAAAATCATCCTCTGGTGTTAAATCTCCACAGCAGAGCATAATTGGATGTGTTTTGACAGTAGCTTTTTATTTACTTTATTCACACCACTTTCAGCTTGTTTACCATCCATATTTTCCATGTTGTGGCTGACAAGTCTAAGACCCACCCGAAGACAGCAGGGGAAAATAACGCTTCAAAGCTGCACAGCGTGTAGCATGTCTCTAACATGAGATCCATCATACGTATTTTTGGCAGACCATATTCCCCTGCAGTTCCCCGAGAGACTCTAAAAGCAATCTCAGTGATAGTCTGGATATGTAGAAGAGAAAATAGTGACTCACAAAGGTATTAAATGAAAGGAAGCAAAGCCAGCAGTGCCTTACCTGCAGGATGGAGTTGGGTGTGCTTTGAAGGTGAACTCTTGCTCTTCTACACGTATCCATTGGAAAATACCTTTCAAATGTTTACTGAGGAGGACTTCTGTGTCCACTTTAGTAGGCGTAGTCTCTGTGAAGGTGGCCAGTGCATCTGCCAAAGTATATATATCATATATAATCACCTTCCACATGAGTAAGGTGTTACCAGTTACACCAGCCCTTTGGAAGAGCTCAAGCTTGGAAGCTGGTATAACAGTAGAGCTCTTTGAACAACAATTTCAGTACACTCAGCAGACATCCTCTGCCCTGCTGTCTGTAATTTTCTTGGGTTATCCATAGTGCATGAGAGGTGTGTGTCTGTGTCCCCGTCCTGCTGCAGTGCAGTAGACCTGAGCCTAAGCCTCGTCTGCCTGATGTGGGCAAATCCACTGAGGTGAGGTTGATGGAATTTCACTCCACAGAGCATCTCTCCAGCTGCCAGGTTTACACCTTGTAATTTGGTCCAGGTTATTCTGCAGTGTTTCACAAAATCTCCTTGGTAATTTTTATCTATTAGGCCTTTTTTTCTTTTCCTCTGCCCCAAACATTCACTGCTACAGAGGCCACTGAAGTGTTCAGATGGGGTCCCAGGGAAGCCATGGTTTATGAAGTGATGGTCTTCAGTGAATTTTATTTTGCGTAGGCCAAGATTCCCCTTTTTTCTGCCAGCTTAAAGTGCTTTTAGTCCTGGCCAATGGGGCTTAACGGCCTGTTGAGTGGTCTGTTCTGATGGGAAGGCCAGCCAAGAACACCATCCCACACCACTGGCCAGCAAAGGAAAAGAGGGAAGAAGAGCTCACAGCCACCTTGGTGGAAAACCGTAAGGACCAGGTAAAATCTGTAGGATTAGGGGGGAACTAAGCAGAGCCAGTCCCAGTAAAGATGCTTTGGCAGGATTTGCCATTCTCTTTGTTTGTCGAGGCATCAGAAATGTCAGGATGGAGGATAACATAGAGTTCGTTGCATAACTCCCTTTTTTAGCTCGTATTTCCCCAGAATGAATCCAAGCTATTGTTTCAGGCTAGTTGAAAACTTAGGGAAAACTTCCTTATGCCACTTATGCCTAGGTAATAGGTTAAGTAAGTTTTGGTAGTGTTCGTTAGAAATACTTTGTTTTCTTTAATTATTGAGGGTTAAAAATAAAAATTAATGGGAGATTACTTAGGTTTTTTCCTTTTTTTTTGTACCCCAATTCTTTCTTTCTCACCAAACATTTCCAGTTTTTCAAGGAATTTCACAATTATCTGTAAATTGCAAACACACACAAGCTTCCTAGGGAATTTCCCTAAGTAAAAAAATTTTCCATTCAAGTTTCCAAGACAAAATGTTCCCTTGGGAAAACAAGTGCATCCGCACTGGCACAGCCTGCTGCTCTTCCTTTACTTTGAAAAAAAAAAAAGGATAAACAACCAAAACCCAAGAAAACACCTCAAAATGCAACACTAACACAACTTACCAGCTTTATCATGAGTAGATTTTAAAATATCTGTTGTTCTTCTGCTGTTAATGCCACGGTTCCTTGTGCAGCTCCTGTTTGTTGGGGTGTGATGAGAATGAGTTTTGTGCCTAACTTTATTCGAAGATGGAAGTTTGTTATTATGATTATTTTCACTTTGAATTTATAGGGCAATTACTAGATTCTTCCTCAAGCCTAGCTTTCATTGTGGTGACTTTATTTCTTACTCTGGCTTTAGTTTTGGTTATGTTTCCTCCCTTGAAGCAGCCATTCAAGCACTGATTAAATAAACCAAACATAAGTAACCTGTGCAGCATAGAAGCCAAAGCATAAGTAAAATTATATACTTATAGTATATCTGAATGATTATTTTTGCTTAGGTAAAGGAACTGGTAGGCATTTCCTTTTATACATTCTTAAAGTTATTCTTAATTGTCTTGCTTAGTCCTGGCTTGATTAGTTTAACAAACCCCAACTTGTCCTTGTTGCATTGCATTCCCCTTCCCACCTGTAACAGGCAGGATGAGTTATTCTTGGGAACTGAAGGAATCCTTTAGTAACTAAAGGACAAAAATACTGGCTGACTTGGTTATTCTTTTTTTGCAAAATGCAGAGGGTTGCATTTGTCTTAACTTCAGATCTGCTGTTGATACTGACAAAGTACTTCTTCTGCTGGCAGTTCAGGACTCACATTTACTGTGGTCCTTTGCATACAATTATGCTGTCAAGTACCTTTGTAAGAGCTTCTATCAATAGTGCCACCGACTTGTTGTTGTTGACTTTTAACTCAATAACCCCTGATAGAATCTCATCATACAACAAGTGAGCACCACTTACTTTTCATATGCTTGCTCATCCTCCTGTCCCCTGGCATGTAGCGGTTTTAAGTAACGGTTCAGCTACCTGTAGCTAAAAGTTCTGAGTGTCCTGAATTTCCCTTTGAAATTTTGGTACCTGGACAGTAAAAATAGTGTTTGTTTTTTAGTGTTTGGTTCTTCTAGCAAATGTGGAACCTGTCAAAATCCACAAGCCCAACTTACCTGTACTGCTTTCTTCATATCTTTTTAACTGTGTGTTTCCAATTACATACCAAACTTGTCACCTATGGATATACAATATCTGTCATCCAGAAGGATCAGAGATAGATAGGGTGATATTTAAACTCCACATAGGTTTGCTTTGTCCATCAAAGGAAAATACCTGTCTCTGGTGTGGAATACAGTAAGGATTGTTCAGCAAAACTTTTTGCCATTTTGCAAACAGACTGTGATTACCTATCTTCTTTTAAAGCTAGTAGAGGATCTTAAGGAAGGTATATCTGTCTTTGGTAAAATGACTGAGATTTCTTTTCATCTCATCCTGAGGAAGACCTCTCTGCAAGGCAGGGATGCTAACGCTGTGGGGCACTCACAGGGGCACTAACACTGACATTATTTCCTTATTGACTTGAGATGAGGCTGCTGTGAGTCCCACCTGGCTCCTGATGACATGAGTAGCAGAACTCCTGACCATTAACAGCAAGATAGGAGCTGGGCTTTCAAAAGTCCAAACTTACCTCGGGGGGCTGTGTCATTGTGCTACAGCCAAACTGAAATATTTTAAGAAGAGTCTGTGTGTGGTGCTTTTATCCATATAGCTATGGTTAAGATCCCTCAAACAAATCAAATAGTCCATGTCAGCAGGATGAAAAGCTGTAGAGACTGTCCCATGGACCTTCCCGAAAGGGCAAGCCACTGCTTTAAAACATGTGAAAATACATCAGGTTCTGGAAATTTTGAAATAAAGTTCTGAACAAAAAATGTGAAAAAAAATAAGGTATTACTTGAAATAAATTTCCCCTCACTATTACAGTAAGCACAGAATTCTTAAATACCTTTTCTTCCCCTCTGTAATTTAAAAATAATGCTAACATCGCAGCAAGCGCTTGATTTAAAAATCTGTTATTGTTTCAGTAACAAAGTTTGGGCTACAACCGGGACAGTGATAAAAATGCTCAGCTGGCCAAAATCTGGCCCCTGAAACCCAGGGGAGTTCTGTCCACTGGTGATCTAGATGAAACTAAGTAGATCACAGATCCATTTCTTAGTGAGGATGTGACTGTGTAAGAGCAATATAAAGCTTTAGAATGTCTCAGAAGCGCATACGGAACATGAGTGGTTTAGATATTAGTTTATTCAACTCTTACTAATCTACTAATATCAATTATAAGTAATTCTTCATATCCTATGTTTGAGCTATTGCGTATCAAGATACAAATCAGATTAATTTACTTTCAGGGTACGTGACTTTTGATCTTGTGAAACACTCTGCCTGTATAATTCATTTTCATTTCTGTGGATATCCTTTGCTAATTCTCTCCTTGACCTGCTTTCTCTTCCCTTTTTTATTTCCCCAAGCAGAACTGGTTGGAAATCTTTCAAAATGTAAGTGAAATCCACAGATTTTTCTGAGATGCAAATGCTATCCATTTCCTGACCAGTTCCACCATAGATGCTTTTCTTCTGAAGTGTATTGGTATTTCCTTTCCTCCCATTTTTTTTTAAGTGATTTCTTTTTTTCACCTTTCTTTCACGCCTTCTTTTTTTCTTTGTCATCATCCCTATTTGCAGTCACTCCCTGTGGGATGCTAACCCCATAGTAGCACACCTGCCCCTGGGACATCACTTCGGTAATCCCCGGGCCTCTCATTCTATTTCTATGCTTTTTTGAACGGATTGGGATCTGGAGGAAGTCCCATGGGCAGAGCTTTTGAATTCAAATTATAGCCCCTTTATGCAAAAGCAAACACTAGGGATTAAAGCGCGGGGTGAATCACGGATGTCTTTTTGGCATGTGGTTGCTCTGCTCCATGGAACTGTAGCTTTCCTTTTATTGATAGTCTCTCGGTACAAACTAACAAATAGGAGTAGATCTAATAAGATGAAAATGGGCATCTTGATTTAAATCCCATCTGTTAGAAGCCTTGTTCACTAATAACCTAGTCAGTAGGAATCCCATTTGAGTTCCCACCTATTCTGTCCTGTGTTTGTTTCCTTGGAGCAAGAATTTAGTGCTATTTTTTAAGGAAAAATTAGTAGTATGTGATTTCTATTGAGCCATGTTGCTCTGACTATTAGCTGCCTAGTAAAATCAAGTAACTTTAATTTTATGCTAATTTATGATAATTTTTAACATCTTTAAATGTAAATTTACCCTAAAAATGAAGAATCTGTCGCTTAAAATGCATCACATGCTTCCTCGTAATGACTGATCTTAAGGAGTTGGTTATAAATTCACCTTACAACTAGTGTAGTATGGGTGATTTCTTCTTTTAAGCATTTGGCATCCTCTGATGACAACCCCTGCAGAGGGAAACCATCACAGAGTAAATGCAGCTGGCTTGCTGCACAATCATGAATGACATTGCATTTAGTTATTAATAATTGAAGGAGCTTTGTGTATTCCTTCTGGGTTCTGTATATAATTTATGGATCATAAAGCTACTTGAAAATCTAAGGGAAAATAATTTTGTTGAGCAAAAGAGATTGGCAAGAGGCTTTCTTTGCTAATAACTGGGCCTTCTATTATATACATTTCTTTGAAAATACAGTAAATAAGAACACGAATGACTGATTAATTTGCCACCATCTAGCATTGTCCTGTCACTGGTTCACAAAAGCCTGTTTCTTATTTCAGCAAGCTCTACAGACAAGAGCATTAGATGAATGGGAGCTGCAGAATTATGCACCACTCTTATATTTTCCACCTTTCAGCCTTACCTTTCAGAAATGGATAATACTCTGCTTTTTCGTCTGTAAAGAAACCAGACGTGAGGTCCATTCCCTGAAACCTAAAGCACTTTCCCATTTTTTTAAGTGGAAGAGCAGTAACGCTCTGGCCATGCCGCTGAGCCATTCCTCTTAAGAAGTACCAGTCTTCGGGGTGTGCGTTTAGGAAAAGATTTTAATCCACCACTGCCATGAGTGTGCAAAAGCCCTGTAGTGATAGCATGAAGCTGGCAAGACTAGGTTTTAAAGCAGTTTATCATGTGATAGTTTAAACAGTCTTGCTTGTTATTTTTTAAATGATAGAGGGGTTCAAGGCTGGTGAACTGGCAGGCGGCAACAACGATGCTTTTACTCAATGATGAGCATCCTCCTCTCCTTTTTTCCAGAAGGAATTAAGCACTGCACAGGGCCAGTCCCTTCTTTAACAGACTTGCAGGCATCGCATTCTGTATTATAAAGTCAGTGGCAAAGCTCTGATATTTTCCAGTGCAGAGAAGGACACTCTTAGTTTTTAAATATATCATGTTGCAGTAGTTCCCACAGCACCGTGTGCCATAAAAGCAAAGGGGAGCATGACAACTTCTAGAGCAAAACCAGATTGCTTTTTTTCTACTGTTTTTAAACAAGTAGCTTGAGAGTATATTGCTTTTAAGATTAATCATAAACTGATCACAGTCAGAAATGTGACTGGACTGCTACCTGGGTGCTATTCTTCATTGCTCCCTCTGTGGGAAAGAGTGCTAGCTGGAGAAGAGCCTTTGAGAGGAGAAAAAAACAGTACCCCAGAAAGCTAGTATCTCTTCCCCACATTTTTGGTGGTATCATTGTAAATGAAAAGGAGGAGATGATATTTATGGAACTCAACAGTTTCTTTAATAGCCAGTTGGTAAAATAATGGGGATTTTTTCTTTATAATTTTTTTTTCTACGTGTAAACTATTAGTTGGACTGTTCAGACATCACTAATTTGTGACCATCCCCTACTCGCTCCTGCCTCTTGTGCTGTTACGTGTCTTTCGGTTTGTTCTATGCGTGGAGTCCAGTCCACGAGCCCTTTGAGCCGGGCTTTGAAACGGGCCTGCATGGACATTACTTTGATAGCCATAAGTTTAGATTGTCTGTCAGATGGCTTTACTTTCTCATCGCTTGCGCTGAAGCAGGGTCCAACACCTCCGTGGCTTCTAAGACGGCTCTGATTTGTTGTTGCAGGAATGGAATAACAAACTGCCGGATGCGGACAGAAAGCGAACAGTCCTGTGGCTCTCCGGTTGTTAGCGGCGACCCAAAGGAGGATCACAACTACAGCAGTGCCAAATCTTCCAACCACAGGAGCACATCCCCTGCTAGTGACTCCGTTTCCTCTTCCTCTGCTGACGACCAGTATGAATTTGCAACTAAAGGTAGCCAAGACAGCAGCGAAGGAAGCGAAGTCAGCTTCCAGAGCCACGAGAGCCATAGCGAAACAGAAGAGGAGGACAAAAAGCAAAATCGGAAGGAGACCAAGGATTCTTTAGCTGACAGTGGGTATGCGTCCCAGCACAAGAAAAGGCAACATTTAATGAAGGCGAAAAAAGTACCAAGTGACACACTGCCTCTTAAAAAGAGACGTACAGAAAAGCCCCCTGAGAGTGATGATGAGGAGATGAAAGAAGCAGCAGGATCGCTCCTGCATTTAGCAGGAATTCGATCCTGTTTGAACAACATCACCAATCGGACGGCAAAGGGGCAGAAAGAGCAAAAGGAAACCACAAAAAATTAGAACAAATCAATGATTTGTTTGAACTTACAAAGTTTTGTTTCAGCACGTCAGGTGAATTCTAATGATTTGTGGCAATATCAGCAATTTTTTCCTTTTTTGTTTTTCTTTCTATTTGTTTTTGTTTCGTTTCTTTCTTTTCTTTTTTTTTTTGACCCTTAAGATTTTTATTTTTAAAGGAGATTGAAGCCATAGAACTCATACTGACACTCAGCTAATTTACAAAAGCTTTTCATTACCTGAAGACAAAAAGTTAACAGACAAACAAACAAAAGAGCCAAAATCGCCATTGCTTTCTCCGGCTTGTCAAAAACGCATGGTTGAATACACAGTGACATCAACATTAATGTGATGGGAGGAAAATTGTGCATAATTTAATAATCATTCAGGCCTGGCCCTTAAGAATCTTTTTTTTTTTAATGGCCTTAACGATTGGGTTAGAAGTGAATGTGAATAAAGAGATTTGGGGGGGAAGAGGAGGCACGTACTTCTCAGCACCAAACCAAGAACCATCTAGTGGCACTTGGACACGCTGTGCCACACAAGTCTTTGGACAGCCACTGGTGGCAACTGTGCAAACCGTAACGCACTTTTTTAGTGCTTCACGTTCTACATGTGGCTTATAATGTGAAGACTGATAACTTTTAAGTTTGGGGAAGTTTGAACTGTGTATGCAATGGGTTTCAGTGAAATAAGGAGAAGAAATGGGAGGGAGGTGCACTGTTAGTAGCATCGTTAATCATTGAATTCTGTCTTCTATATTAAATTTAAAGAATGTTCAAAAAGCCATAAGCCCGAAGATTGGCACTGCGTGCAAAAAATAATAGTAATAGGGAAAAACAAGCTATGTCTTCTAAACTGCCTGAGTGAAAAGCAATCAAACCTTAGAAATTACAGTAGATATTAAGGAAGGAAATACATCAGAATCTCTTTCTGTGGATCAAATCCTTGATCTAACTGGGGAAACAAAGCTACAAAACCTGCCACTAGTAGTATTCTGTATTTAAAAATAAAAGGAAAGCATATTAGTGAACATTAAAATCCAGAAGTTCATCAAAAGAGCTCCTACACTGCCCTCGGACATGAGTGTGCAGTTACCGTCAGTCAGGATTCATCTGTGCAAAAATGGCACCAGATTTCCAGATTCAACCAGCGTAGCCAGCAGAAGAAATTTGATCCGCATTGCATGGATTCCTTTGGGGAGGGGGGGAATACAAAAAGCAAACAATTCTTTTTTTATTCAAAGATGACAAAGTTCTTGTAAGGTAAATAATGTATTTAGCATGAAGCATGAATTATTTTCATATAAATATAGAAAATAGAGAAAAAGGCTATGCCTCTAATTTTTAAGCCCTTAGGCTTAGAGTTTGTTTTTTTGGGTTTTATTTTTTTGTTTGTTTTGTTTTTGTTTTGGTTCTTTTTTGTTGTTGTTGGGGTTTTTTTGAAGCAGGTGTTTAAGGTTTAACCTTCTTCAGGGACAAACACTGACTGTTGGGGAACTTACTCTGCAATATTAAAAAAAATAAAATCTTCATGCTCTGGTAGGGCTTGGATGGTTGAATTATACTGCCTTGTCTGCACATTCAGCCCCCCTCTCCCTACTTCTGTTTAAAATAAGAAAAAAAAAAAAAGAAAAAAAAGTAAAAGTGTGTCCTTTCTTCGTCTGTACATGTGTAACATGACGCAATAATCTGAGGGCAAATTTAGTAGTGAGTGTGTATGACAGAATCAAGAGAATAATGGGAGGTTAATTGAGGAAAACTCTCTGATTTGATTCAGGAATAAGTAGATGAGAAAATAGCTTTGCTAATTTGCCATGAGAAAATGAAGTTAGTGAAGAGCCTTACTGAGGTGTCCAGAGAAAAAACAGTGTTACAGAGAGTGTGATTCAGGTATAGTGCTACTCTCCTGGCGATGACGACTATTAGACTGGAGATCCCTACAGCAGAGGGAAGCTGTGAAATAAGTAAGACAGTCTCTCTCACCTGGATTCGTGAATTTGGCATGAAAAATTCTACTCTTAGAATATCATAGAGGCAAAGAGGAAAATCCCAGGTACCAACGACTTAACAGAATGAAATGGTCTGTTTTTTTCAAAAAGAAAATAGGTTTATATTTATCCCTAACAACTGTGTGAGGCAGCAGTTTCACCAAGACCGATCTAGTTGATGAAGAGTGAGTTAGAGAAGGGTTTGACTTTCCCACTCAGTGGAGTGAACTAGAGATGGCATTTAGAGAGGCAGGTGGTAGGTGTTCGTTTAGGAAGCGGAAGAACTGAAAGGCAGGGCTGGTCCAGACCTGTTCCTGTGCTCCCTGGAAAGAACAGGGCCACGCTGGGGGCAGCGCAGCCAAAGGTTGCCTCCTCCCATCTCACCCAGCGTGTCCTGGGAGCCGGGAGCTGCCTCCCAGCTGCGCAGATAAGGAAGGAGGGAGCCAAGGACGGTGCAAGGAACCCCTCCGTGTGCTGGGGCCGATGCACGCAGGGTTGATTCCCAGCCTTAGTTAAGTCAGAAGTGGATGGCTACTAATTTTTGTTGGCTGCCTGCAGCCCTTAGGATAAAGTTGGGGAAAACAGGAAGGACCAGTCCCTTGGCCAGGTAGCACAGAGATGAATGAGCCATACCTTTTCCTGTGTGTGCCTGGACTGGGATAATAGGCCTCGTCCCAGATCCACGCTCCCTGCAGCCGGAGTCTGCAGGCAGTGAGCCACACAGCCCCTGCACAAGAGAACTTGGTCCTTCCTCTTTTTACAGACTTTGGAAAGAGTAATTTGAAATATAAAATGCTACAGCATCAGTTTGCTGCCACCTTTGCTCATTAATGCATAGTTGTACCAGCTCGAGAGTGGTTCAATATTTATCAAAAAGCAACACTGAAAAGTCAAATTTAGTGACTGTGGCTCGGCCATCTCTGTCCTCCAGAGAAAGCGATGTGGTTGTGTGCCAGTGACCAGATCCTGTCCACAGTCACGACACTAATTCCAGAGCAGCTTCACTGATTGCAGCGTGTCAGTGCAAATGAGATCAGTATCTGCTGATCCACAAGTACCATTCATTAATGTGGACTCTTGGTGGCTAAATATATAATTACCACTAGTATTACTCACCTTAGAAAACAGTCATTTTGCATAAGTATCTGATTAGGCAAGTTATCTTTATAGAGATATATATATATAATCTATCTAAGACTTCAACAACTCCTTTATATACTTGCTGGTAAACCTAAAATGTTGGTAAGCATCTATTTTCATTTAAAATTTCTTGCTCCTGGTCTGATCTGCTAAGGAGGTATTCAGGAACCAGCAGTTTGGCTGAGGGCTAATGCCATCAACAGATTATTTCTGGAGTTTAAAAACAACTTGTCCTTACTGACTCTGACTATTGATGAGAATAATTTGGAATTGTATAAAATATTTAGGAGTCACCTTTTGATACATTTTTGTGCCTGGCTGACAATGGCATCTTTGTCAGAACTGGTTCTATTCCATCAGAAAAGTTCTCTTTTTAATGAGAATTGAGACCGATGCGTTTTCCAAAACAGTATAATCATGTCAGCTTTTCAAGCCAGTTGTCTCTACTTTGACTGAATCATGCCAAAACAGAGTGGTAATTGCACTGTATTACGAACTCTCTCACTTGGCAGACGTGAGGTGGTTTGGTTTTACTTGTTTGCTTCCCTTACTAAGCCATTTTTTGGAGTGAGAAGTCGTCAACTCTCTAACTTTTCCATTTTCCTCACTCTATCAGTATTGCCAAATTAGCGTTTCTCCGAGACAGGTGGGGGCTCAGGTGGTGAATCCCAGTAGGTCAGCGAGCATTCGGTGGCCAGTTTCACATAGGCAGGAATTGTAAGGGTCGCTCGGACTTGGGGTTCCTTTGGAATATGCCTTTTGCAGCAAGAAGCTCTTTGCAGGCCAGAGCTAATGCCACAAGCAGATTTCACCGGTGTCTGCAGGGAGGTGAAACCTGCTGGTCGTGCTTGCCTTCTGCAAGCAATTGGATGTCCTACTGCACTTTGATGCAGATTTTTGCCTGCATTTAAAAATTCAAGCGCAGGTCTTGAACAGCTTTAATGTATCACCCCATAGCTGTTGCTGAAAGCAGTCTGATTCTGATCTTCTCCTGGCAAAACCAGCAGTAGTTCTACCCAGATCACAGGGTTTTTACAGCTGAAAACCCTGATGTGGGAGCAAGGAGATGGGCCGGGTAGGACTTCAGAGCTGTCCTGTGACTGCGGTCTCTTCTCACTGGCAATTCAGTTGAGGTCCATGTTCTGGCTCCCATCGACCTTAATGGGAGAAGGGAATCCCGAAGGAGGTGCTTCGGCTCCCGGTGTTTGACTGAATTACTGTCTGCCTTTGGAGAAGATGCAGAGGAACTCTGGGGGCTGCATTCTTCACTGGAGTGAGGTAGAGTTACATCGACACCTTTAGCAGAGAACGAAATCCCAAACTGTACACCAAATGGCACCAGGGATAAAATGACAAAACCACTTTATCCCGTTTTCTCCGTAGCCGTGATTGTTTTTCACCGAGATTTTGGCTCCCAAATCACGTAACGATGTAGATAGGCACAATCTGAGGTTCTCTACAACCTGAAGGTGTCTTATCTCCTGTGCAGTCAGTGGAGCTATAGGCACTCAAACGCTCCTGGAAATCTTTACCATTTCACTATTACTACCATTTTTCCTTGAATTTGGCCCTCAGCATTTTTGAAAACAGGATCAGAATAAAAGTATCGAGAGAACGCATCCAATTTCCGATGCAATGTAATTTTACTTCACTTCATGGAGAATGCAAACCCGGCTCCTTCAGGTACGTCAGTACTGCCTGAACAAGCTCATTGGCATATTTTATAGGAAATATTTTGAAACGTTTTCTTGACTTTGCCACCAAAAGAGCATTTGAACCATACATCCTCCTGATTGTAACAGAATATCAGTGTTGACCGTCTGACTAGTTAAGTTTTAGTAGTGTTCTTCACAGCCCTCCAGTAATATATCAAACACTGTTATGCACATAATGCAGCACTGTGATCTAATTTAAATAATACTTTTTTATTATTTATACTACTCTATGTAATATACATCAACACTTTGCTATATAACCTAAGTGATAACCCTCTTCTTAGTTATCTGCCAAACTTTGAATTTCTGTTTGGTTTATATTGCAGTTAGCACAGTTACCAAGTTGTAATGATGTCTCTTTTCCTTTGAAATGGGATGTGTAAGTCAAACTATACATTTTGTGTGTTTCTGTTTTGAGCTGGAGTTTATAAAGATTTACACACAACATTCGGTGTTCTGTATAAATCTGCATACGTTGTGAATTCATCTGTTAATCCCCTTTTATTTAGAAAGTATTAATTGATGGTGGTTTATTAGGGGTTTTTATTTTTTGCATTTTTATTTTTTAGTACTGGTTATTCTTGAATTAAGCAGAGACTTGTCAGCTGGGTTGCTTTATCTTTGATCATGTACATGACCTTATAATTCTTCCACAGTTCAGCAAACAAGTACTAGCTTCACTGACCAAAAAAAAGAAGTCTCAACCTAATGTGTCTATGGTGCTGTATTTTGCTGGTGTACATTTAAAACCAGAAATGATTTAAAGGTCACTTTTGAGTTGTTCTAATAAGTAGCCTTTCCTGGTTTTGGGAGTTTGGATTTTGTTTTGTTTTAGCATTGAAACAAGGTATATTTATCTGAAGCTATATAATGGTTTTTCTACTGTATCACATTTCCTTTTGCAAAGAGGAGGAAATTGACCTGATGTAACATCCTTTCACAGCCAGTGGAAGGGGGTTTGTTTCAAGTTTTTTATTTTCAGTGGATTTTGTTGGGCTTTGGATCAGGCCAGCAGTTACGAGAGTTCATCATCTGAGGGTTTAAGGGATAAATGAAACTTGTGCTGGCCTTCAGCGCTAGAAGGGATTTTACTGGATGCTAAAATTACGTGCTGGATTCTGGGCTGGCTGATCATCTAGAAATGGGAATCCTTTTCATTTTTTTACTCTGGCCTGAAATCCCAAGACTTTCTTTTTTATTTTTTTTTTTTTCATTCAGATGACATTAAACTTGAGTACATTTTTAAGTTACTAAAGCATTGTACGTTTCCTGAGTATGTGTGTGGGACAACAATTGAAAGTCATACCTGTATCTGATAACCAGTTCCATGCCTGCATCATTCACACTCACTACTTAAAACTGCCATGATGTAAAATGTTGGGGGGAATGATTTGTGTGTGTATGAAAAGCATTATGGACTTGTACATTTTTTTTATACTCTGATCTGTAATTTCTGAAATATTTTGTTTTACAGAAAAAAAAAAAAAGTTATAAAGCAATCAAAAGACCAAGAGATTTAGTATCAATGCTTAAGGGTCACAGGACCTTAACTGGCCAATAAGTTAATTTAGTACAGTGATAAGCCAATTTTTTTCCTGTACTTGGCGTCTGAAACTGCCAATTTCATCAATATCAAAACACAAACTGTGATGGGGAATGAACAGTGATGTTAAGTTGTATTTGTGTTTACCTAAATGAGCAGTCCGAAGACAAGTGCAATCAGCTGATCTTTAGGAAATATGAAAATGTTGATTTAGAGGCATACTTGCATTTTACATTTTCTTGATGTGTAATCATATTGCCAAAGACAAACTATTTCATCAATTATTATTGTAAATAACACTTTCCCAAAACCTACCATAAAGTTTCTGTGATGTATTGTCTTCCAGTTGCAATAAAAATTACTGAGTTGCATCAATTGAACAGTTGTAGTTGTGTGAATATTGGCTTCAAAATATGCCCAGGTATTAAGGAGGAGCAACAGTGAATCTTTTACAAATTAATTCCTTCATTATTAAACAGTTCTAGCCCCTGTGGGATGTTACCCGTATCTTTGCTGCAGTAGGTACCAGCTTATGTTAATTTGCTGTCATGTGCAAATGGCTAGATGTTCTAAATTGGTGTTGAGAATCTTCCATTCTTATCAGTTTGGCAGCCTGGAAACAAAGCTTATTTCACTGGGAATAGTATGTTTTTTTTTAAATTACCAACAATCAGAAGATATTCAGTAATAAGACATGTCTAACGGTGTGTATAACATCTTGAAAAACATTGCTTTCTACTCTTTGCATCAACACTCCCCGGGTTTTATGCTGGTTTCTGCAGCACCAGGACCAAGAATTACTTTGCCACGTTACTCCTTTACCTTGCAGTGTGAGGGGACTCTGTAGGAGGAAAGCCTGTAGAGCTCAGAGCTTCAAAGCTGGTTGGCTCAACTGTCTCAATCTGTAACCACCGAGGAGGTATCCTCCTCTTCAAATACCCGGAGTCTCCCTGGGTCCCTTGGGCCGCTGCAGGAATCAGGAATGCTCTTTGTTCACCAGTGCGAAAAACCAGCCCATTCGGTGCCTCTTCATAGAGATCCAGCAACACAACCTACGTCTGGAGTTGAAGAAAACGGTGCAAAAGTCACCTCTTCAGAGAGTGAATAATAGAAAGTATAAAGAAGTTGTAACTGCCTTATAGCTTTCTCCAATTAAAATTAAACTGACTAGTAAAACTTTATAAATCAAATCATTCCCCAAACACTGTGATTAGAAAGTGTTCGATGAAGAGCCCCATGTATCTATAGATTAAACTTTTAAAAGCATCGAGAAAGGAAAACAAGCCCCTCTGCTCTTCTGGCAAATTCAAATCTTTCCCCTACCTGGCGTGAGAGGCTGCTGAAGCCCGGGAGGGGCATTTCTTGGCTCTGTAATGGGAATGTTGCTGCTGAAGCTGGAACTACAGCTGACTGGGAGCTATAAAAGCGTTCCCTTGCTTGTCTCGACGCCACTCTGGTCAATCAGTTGGTTTGGGAGACCAGCGCAGTAGGCACCTGAGGGACAAGATGGATATAAACAGGTCCTGGGGTGAGTGGGACAGAAGCAGCAACTGTCTGAAATACACACAACAGAGCATAAAAAAGCCCAGCCCCAATATCTCACCAATTATTTTGCTATTCAATGTACCACCGGAAAAAGTTTGAGTTGGTAACCCCTCCTCAGCCTCTCCTGCCACAGTGATGGACCAAGGAAGAGAGGAAAAAAAAAACTTGGCCAAGGAGACGAGATGAGACTGGTGAGAAGGAAAAAACATTTAAGTGTCTGCTGGACTGTCTTCCTCTAATGGATCCCCCCTCCCATCCGCTGCCACTTAAGAAGCTCTCACACAGCACGGCCTGTGGATGGATCCGTAGCGACGGGTGGAGGAGCAGGGAGACCCACAGGCTCCACAGAAAATGTTGTAGCCTTTATGCTCAAGCCAGCAAGCTCGCCAAGGGGCTGGGACTAGGCTCAGCATAGGGCTTTACATGAGGGCCTTAAACTGTTTAGGTCAGGCAAGCTATTTGAGATATTCTGAATCCCAGTCATGCTACAGGCTTTTTGCCCAACCTTGCAATTTGCCTGTCCGGGGGGAAAAAAAAAAAAATCTCAAGTTGTTTTACTTCATTGCCAATTAACACAGCCTTCTGATCGCTCATTTGGGTACTTAGAGACGATGCAAACAACCAACCACTTATATAAATACCTGTGCTACCACCTCTCTAGCCTCAGTGCCCTCATTTCCACCACAGGTTACAGTCAGTTAGCGTGGAATACCTCTGGAAACCCAGTGGGCAGCATGAGCAGTTGAAGTGATTGATGGACCATCTCTTTCAGCTGCTCTTTGGCTCTTGCTGGTTTGTCTCCTGCTGCTCTGTATGTACTTGGTTCCTCTGCTGCTCTTTCTGAAGTGGTGTCCCTTCTCCAGCATGGGTGGCCTGTGGGCTGCACAGATCCCTTTTGACCTCAAGTGGGTTTCCAGCAGGCCTCCATTTGCTGGTTCCATTATTAAATACCCCTGAGGAGGAGCACCCCCTGCTTCTCTGGCTGCCTGCAGTGGTGGCACCCAGACGGTTCCTCCCTGTTGCTGACCTCGGCCGCATGGAACCACTGTGACCAGCTCAGGGTGGCTTCTGGCCAGCTCCCACCTGGGCGTTGCTGCCATCCCCTGTCAAAGCCTGGTCCCTCCTGGCCACTGAAGCACCTCAGTCCCTCAGCACCTCAGCCATGGGGGCATTTGGCCCACTCCGGGCCTACCCCGGCCCTGAGAAACTCAAGGGGCAGGTGCCATGGCAGCGCTCTGGGATAGAGCCCTGTTGGGGGGCACAGGGCAGAGGGAGAGCACCACCATGGGTCCCCATCCAGACACCCCCACAGGCTCCTCGCTGACGTTCAGCAGCTGCGTGGCCAGAGGTGTGAGGCTTTGGGAAACCAAACTGTGTTCCGTTTGGGGCCCTTCACTGCAAGAAAGACACTGAGGTGCTGGAGTGGGACCAGAGAAGGGCAAGGAAGATGGTGAGGAGTCTGGAGAACAAGTCTTATGAGGAGCAGCTGAGGGAGCTGGGGTTGTCAACCCGGAGAAAAGGAGGCTGAGGGGAAACCTTATCGCTCTCTACAACTGCTTGAAAGGAGGGTGTAGCAACATGGGAGTTGGTCTCTTCTCCCAAGTAACGAGAGGAAATGGTCTCAAGCTGTGCCAGGGGAGGTTTAGATTGAATATTAGAAAAATTTCTTCAGCGAATGGGCTATCAAGCATTGGAACAGGCTGCCCAGGGAAGTGCTTGAATCACCATCCTTGGAGGTATTTAAAAGACGGGTAGATGTGGTGCTGAAGGACACAGTTTAGTGATATTTTGTGCAGTGTTAACAGTTGTACTTGATGATCTTAAAGGTCTCTTCCAACCTATGATTCTGGAAAGCAAGACAGACCTCCCCTGGTCAGAGCACTCGAGGGACACCATGGGTGACAGGGCTTGCTGGCAGGAGCAGGTACCTAATGGGTGTCTTGCACAGAATGGGTACACACGAAACACCTCAGTCTGTACGGCCTCCATGTTAAATACCTTTCTTTACACACCACCGTCTGTTACTAGGAGTGCCCCGTAAAGAGGCTGCATTTGACCCTCCTGCTGGCTTATGCATGCTCTCTGGTGAAGCTGCCTAGAAAGAATGGAAATAACAGCAAAAATCTTTGTTCTACCTACTCCAGATCCTGTATTATGCCAGGAAATGAAATAACAATGGTTTCTGTGATGCCTGCTTCTTAGAGAAATACTATAAAGGAATAAATCTTCAGCTTTAACGCAGTGTGATGCTTTGACTGGGCACGTGCAATCCACATAAGTTAATTAAAGAGTTTTTAAACTTCATCGTAAAATACAGATGATTAAAAACGGTAAGCAACTCCATGGAAAATACGTCAAACCTCTGTCAGAATTAATAACAAACATACACTCTGCCTTTAATCTTGGGCTGTTTGACATGATTTTGATTGCCTATAAATCTGCAGGTTTTGTTTATATTTCTATTTGCGTTAGGATTGGTTGCCTCTTTATATTTGATCAGCAGCGCTGCTATTCACCCTGGTGTAAGAAATCAAATCACGACTCTGTGTATATATAGCAATCTGAGCCTTACAGTGCAGGGGACGGTAAACACAAAATTTTAAAATCTCTGCTTATCACCATAAGCGATGTTCTCGCCGGGTCTTTAATGACAATCAATTTCTAGAGGCCCTTCCCAAATAGCCGTTGTTGGAAACAACAGCATCTTTCTTGGAAGCTTGGTCCTGAAGCGCAGCACCTTCCAAACAGACAATACACAAAGGTAGCGCCGGCATTTTTCTCTTCTCCTGCTCTTTTTTCAAATAAGCGTTAGGACATGAGCAAAGAGGAGGGACGTGCTTGTTGTAGCTGTGCCTCGGGAGTGAGGAGCGGTGTGCTGGGGACACCCTGTCCCTGGGCTGCGTGCTGGGGGATGACGCAGCAGATTCCTCCCGCGCCGGCATTGCCGAAGGTACGCACCCAGCCCGCAGAACAAACGGCTTATGGGCAAAACAGAATGGAGCAGAAGTAGGATGAGCCAGAACGACAGCGCAGAGGTTGACGACACGGCCGCTTTGCCCTTAATTAGGACAGGCAGACAGAGAGCCTTTTAAAATAATACAGTCTCCTGTCATTCCTGTGCAGTTCTGTTTTCCCGTCGCTGAAACACGGGTCGGTCCATGATGCGGGGACCTGATTTTAATCATCATCTTACATAATCTCCGCAATCATAGTACAGAGCAGTGCTGTTCATTGATTTCAAATATAAGTTCATTCTGCTATCAGCATACTAATTAATACTACTTGCTTATCCCAGCCTAGTTCATTCACCCTCTCAGTTACAGAAGCCACGCTACCTGGGGTGTAATCAAATACCACCAGCTTTGCGTGTGACAGTGCTGTACGAAGCAACTCATCAATCAGGAGGAGACACCCAGCTCCTCTTCCTGGTGGCCACCACCTGCTACCTCCTCCTGGAACAGCAGTGGGGAGGAGCTGTGCCTGCAGGGAGATATAGCTGGTGATCCACCATGCAAAAAAAAAGCATGGATTTGGGCAATAATTTTCTACTCAGCCATTTTGAAGTGCTGAGCTTTGCAATGGAGGCAAGGGGGAAGAGAGGGGAAAGGAAAGCTCCCGCTGGCTGCCAAGGAAGAAAAGATCGCATGGGTGGTTCCTGGTGCTGCCTGAGACATCCAGGAGCCATAGGGAAAGGACTCCGCAGGAAGCCCTGGCAGAAGCCAGTGCTCGGGGGCTGATGTAGGAAGCCAGTGGGGCTTGGTCTCTGCCAGCCCTTTTGTTTCTGAGGGACTTCTCCCTCATCTCCCTCACCGCCTTTTAAAGCGTTTTGCCTACTCTGAAGCATCAGGGCTGTCTGTTTTGTGTTACCGCTGCCACCATCCCGGCACTGTGGCTCCTCCTGGCCATCTGGGGCCCAGCTGCCTTGTGTGACTTCCTCACCCAGGTACCAGAGTTGAATGATATTAAAGAACTGCCTGGAGGGCTTTCCTGAACCTCAGTTAGACCAAACGCCGTTACCTCCAGTGGGCTGGATGGAGGCTGATGACTGCTGATGTGAGCGAGAACGAAATCACAGCCTTGAAATTATTCCACTTGTTAAATGACTTGGAAGAGAATCATCAGCTGATTCCCGGGTCAGGATACATCTCCGCTGCTGAAAAGTCACGTCTCCATCTTCCTTTCTTCTTCCTTACTATCTTGCTTTACTTCATTTCGGGTAACTGAACCATACCCTGGGTGGTGGCAGGGTGGCTGCCTCAAACACCAAACCTGGGTACTAAGTACCTTTCGCCATTTTTTCTTCTGTTTTTACAGCTATTTGCAGAGAGCCTTCTGATTTAACCCGGCATCTGACCTCTTAGCCAGGTCCCACCTTACCCAGACACTGTGTTTGCTTTAGTAAGCTGGAGTGTAAACAAATGTGAAAACAGAGGACTGCTTAAATTCGGTGAACAAGAAGCCTAATTGCTCAGGCATTTATTGCTCCCACGCAGACGGGAGCTGTTTGCTTGCCCTGCTGCTTCACCACTCCCTTCAAATGAGGCTGCAATAAAATTAATTGTCTGTGACAATGTATCTAACTGGAAGCAAATCATTCACCTCCATCAGGCTGGTAATATCATCCCCATGGACAGGGGTGTTTACAGCCACCGGAGGGATCACAGGGGGACCCCAGTCTGTAGGACAATTCCCTGTGAAGAAGTAAGGACTGGGCATGACCAAGTAGCCATGAGGAGCTGGGCTTCCAAGCTGGCATTGGGTGGCCTGTTTTAGGGTTAAGTAGCAGCAGCCAAAAAAAAATTTAATTAATTATTTCCGAGAGTTGGGAGATTTTCTTTTTTTTTTTTTTTTTTAAGTAATTCATCTTGAAACAGCCAAGTAATAACTTGAGCCTGGCTGTGTTTGCAAGGTAGAATTGTAATCATTTCTGGTTCAGGGTTCAGGGGCAGAAGAAAAGATTATTTGCTCAAAGGCAGGCAAATCTCGTATCCCTTCAAGTGCCTCCAGTTGTTTATTCATGCAGACTGTAAATGCCACTAAAATACATGAGTGCTCGCTATGAGGACAACTGTCTGATGTGCATAAAAAGACAAACATATTTCATTTTAGAAAGAAGACATGTTACTATAAAATATAGATTTTGAGATAAAATGAGAAGCTTCCAAGTGGCTGCCAAAGGAAGGGGTGGGCTGCCAGAAGGATTAGCCCTGCAGAAGTTTCTCACTGGGGCATGGCCAGGGTTTGTGGGATGAGACATTAAGGTTAGGATCAGAAGGGAGAGAAAGCCTGAAGCCCTGGTATGACTCAGGCTGCAAATGGGCTGCCTGTCCCAGGGAAGGGATATGTCACCAAGATGGCAATTTTTCATGGGAGCCAGGGCTGGGCTTCCAGGATGAAGGCTCAGCCCTGGCCCCTGAGCTATGCTGTAGGAGTACCAGTCTCCAGCTCAGCCACAGCCATGCCAGTGCCTGGCCATGGACCCCCTTGATCCAGTTCCTGACCAGCAGACAGACTTCTCTGCTTGACCCTACACCTGCCTTGTCAGTGTGGACCTGCCCAGCAATCGCTGGGCTGTATCCAACCCTGGTTACCATCCTGAACCTGACTCCGACCAACTGATTGACTTCCCAGCTTGATTTCAGAGCTGCCTCATAAGCACAAAGTTGCCTGATGAGCCCTGGATTCTTGGTAGAACCTGGCTACCGTCTCCAGGTCTGCCCTGCTCACCTTCCTCAGGTACCATGGGGCCAGCCCCTGACTGCAGAGGTCCCTGTCTCTTAGGGAGCTGCTTGCCTTCATGGCTTGCTGTCACCAAGGTGGAGTCAGGCCTCATGGTGCTCTTTAAAGAGCTACAGGACTCTTAGGCACTGCAGATGGGGCACGCTGTGCCATGAATCCAGCACATGATTTGCCCGTCTAATCTATTCAGTAGGCTGGAAAATGTAACTAATTCATTTAAATTGCTACTGCAAAAAAAGTTGTCTAAATGTCTAATCAAGTCCAATTAGAAATCTAAATGGATTATGTTTTCCATCGGGATACAAATGACTGCCTTGTTTCTAATCACCACTGCTAGAATCAAAGCCCTGGGTTTGCATCCCCCACAGCCCTGAAGGTGTACCTCATGCACACGTGGCTTCTTTCCCACCAGAGCAGCTCATCGCTGGAGGCCACCTCCTGTCCACATGGGTCAGCATAGCTGAGAGTGGGCATGGTCCATTGCCCCCATGAGGACCTAGGGCCTCGTGTGCTTCTTGCCAGACTGTTCCCCATGTCACCAAGGCTTCAGCAGCCCTTAAACAGAGAGCTGCCCACCACTAAATTCATCTCTACTGACATAAAACAACCATTCCCTTCTTTGCTGAAGAAAGCAAAGTACTTCTTTTGGGTGTTTTCTGATTTTGCTTGACCCCCTACTTTGCTCTGCCCTGTCCATCACTTGAAGGAAATTTTATATGTGAATAATCAAAAGGTATAATTATCTCCGGAGGTAAAGCAAGGAAGCAAGAAGAGCAAAACTAAACCTGTTCTTTCTCCCATTACCCGGGTACCTGTTGCACATTCATATCCTCAGCTGAGAAAAAAATTCATGAGATGATTTTTTTTTGTATTTCTTAACTATGATCAAATGGTCAGGCTAAAGTTTTCTTAATTTTAGTACAAAATATTTGTCTTTTTAGTACAAATAATTGTCTTTTTGTCAATATTGTCCCCCAGGTACCATGTTGGTAATCTTGTCAGAGATGCTGCCATCCAGGTAACCAGACCATCAGCCCTGGTTCCACCGAAGCTGGTGGCAAAGCTTAAATTTTGAGAGGAGGGCTGTCCCTTTAATAATGCACGCCTGTAGGTATGTCTATTTACATTTGGTCATTTTTTACAATTTTAAACTAATAGAAGATTCAGTTACTTGCTTTTCCAAGCCTATAATTTTCTTGTCATTTTCTCTGTTCCCTTTTCCTTTATATAGACTATTCTCTACAACTGCTGCAAGTAATCTCACACACAAAAGCATGGCAATGATTTTGTCCCTCTTCCCCCCCATACATGTGTTCCCACTTTACTCTAAAGCACCATCTTCTGGGCGGGGTACTGCAGATCCAATTAAATATGCCTCTGTATCAACACTGCTCCTAAGCAAAATATATTGATTGGTGAAGCTTTGGACCTACTTTAATCAAGTAATCTAAACAGGGCTTAAGCTTCAAAAGCCTGGTGATGCTCCTAGCTTCAAAGCTTTTACTTACACTGAATTAATTTATCCTGGATGCTCTAATGCTCCCAGTAACCCTATGGATTATAATGTTAGAGGTTGCAATCATGGCTCTGATAAAATTCCCTAAGCTTAGACCGTATTGATCATAATGTAAAGACAGAAAGGAGAGTGGGAAACACAAGGAGAAAACAAAAGGATTTGATTTGAAGAGGGGGTGAATCTGTTCACCCCTGAAACCGGCTACTGGGAAGGAGTATCAGAAGGTGTTACGAGTTGTTTTTTTCTTGACTGAAAATCTATTTTGATATGGTCTCAGTGTCAAATGCTCATTTCTAGACTCCTTCTTGCGTAATATTGTAGGTGTATTATGTCATAAATGTAATTATTTGGCAAAAGGAAGGTTGGTTTGGATTTCACGTGCAGTATCTAGCACAGCATTGTTGAACAAGTACAAGTACAAGTCACAGCATTAGTCTCAGCTCCACTCTGGGAAATGGGAATAAGGTTATTCCCCAGCCCAAGCGAGAGCTAGAAGCCATTGTGTGTAGCCACCTGATGCTAAATTATGTGCGCTAATCACACAACTGATGCAGGGTCAAGAAGCAGACCTGGCAGTGTAAGGTTAACATTTGGACTCAATGGTCTTAAGGGTCTTTTCCAACCTAAATGATTCTACGATTCTAAGAATATTCTCATCTTTAGGAACCAACATGTTTATAGTTGTAAGAACCAGCAGGGCTCTTCCATACGCCCTAGTTGATGCATTGAACATCTGTGCAAACACAGGGAAACGTCTAACCCGATGTGCACTGTAGTCTAAAGATGCCATTAAATCTGATACGGTTTGACCTTCATTAGTGAGAAGAGAAACATGACAGAGTTTGCTTAAACAAACATAACTGCACCAACTCTGGTTTGATGCTGGGTCCCTCGGGACTGCAGGAACATAAACCAGTGGCATCCAGCAGTTTTATCAGAAACACTCAGGACTGCTGTTCTTTATTCCTGTTCCCCGCATCAGAGACCTGGGATGGTCTATTCGGGTCTCTCCATCCTGGCTGGTGAAGTCTGTGGAGTGGCCAGGCAGTTAGGCAGAGTTATCCTCCATCAGTGGAGGGTGGCAGGAACCCCCCCTCCAGATAACTCCCAAAACGTCTTCAGTGGCCTTGCCTGTCTTCCAGAGATTATAATGAAAACAGTGCTATTAGGTAGCCAGGTAAAGGCTTATACTATTTTCAATGCAGACTATCTCCTGCTTTATGAAACTCAAAGCCTATGAAGCGATTTCACACAGAGAGCTCTGATTACTACAGCAATAATTTCTTCTAACAGCCTTTCAAACACTTATTAATAGAAAAAAGTATCAGTTCAAACTGTCTTCCCATCACACAGAAAATATCAATGTTCACACTGTGAACTTTAAAATCCCATCTGATTAGTTAATGCCAACAATTATTAGTGTACTGTCAATTTATATTTATATTGTCCTCCGTTGAGCTCTGTCTTCATATACTGTGCAACGCACATCACTCAAAAAGTACCTCTCCTATGCTGACTGGCTTGGGAGGATGTTCTGTTCTGCTGTCAACTGGCAGTGAGTAAAATAGGAAATTTTGGCACATTTTCTTGTGACGGGCTCCCCTCAGTAGGACAGCATCTTTAAGGATACAGGAGGTGGCTTCAAGAAGGGAGCAAGGAAGCGATAGGAAGAAAAGTGTCACTTATTTTTCTTTCTTATACTCCTCTCTTATTTCATAAACCTTTGGGCACACACAGATGGCAACTTTTCCATCTCCATCGTGGCAGAGATGACTAGTACCTCCCATGAGAAAAGACACAAAAAGGAACTAAAAGGTCAGTTGTGGTCTAGGTAAGATACTGATACTGCTGCACCTGGTGTTCAGAAGGTATCGGGGCTCCTAAACTACTTCTTTCTTCTAGTCTGCTGTCAGGAATCATATTCCTCCAAGGGATGAGGTAAGGCAGCCTCTGGCATTTTGGCATTCCTTCTCTCAGCCCTAATTAAGCTTGAATACTATTTACAATGCTATTTAAATTCTGATTGACCATATTGTGGCTAACCTAAGCTTGCCCCTTTCTTTCACTTAGATTCCAGAACAGGTTGAATTATTCCATGGCCACTGATTTCTGAAGCAGGGTTAATACAGACTGGAGCTGCCAAAGCCATGAATGAGGGGATGGCACCAGCCCCCACTTCCCTCACAGTTCTCCCACCTGATACTCCAAGATCTCTTAAGAGAGACCAAGACATTTAGACAGCTGCATCCCAGTGGAAGGGAGGGCTCTGCAAGATCTGCCTCTCGGGTTCGCAGGTGCTGGAGAAGACTGAGGAGACCCAGCCCAGTTGATTAGTTTTGCTTAAGGTCACGTAACACAACCTCAGTCCTGGGTAAATGTGATCCCCTCTCACACAGGTCTGACTTTGTGGCACAGTATGCGGGGTTTTTTTCCTATTTTATTTCCAAAGCCCTTGGAAACCATATATAGAAAGTAGACATCTGGACTCCTAATTTCTCCCTCCCCGTTTCTGCCTCCCTCCCCCCACAATGGTAATCCCTTCCTGTGCTGCCCGCAGGAGAAAATGAGTCCGCCTGTACCTCCTGTGTGCTGCTGCTGCCAGGCCAGTTTACATAAGCATCCTTTGCTGTTCTCCGTTGCAGAACAGCGCGTCCTGTTGGAGCCAGTTGTTGTCTTTAATCTCGGAACGTACACACGCAGATTACATTCCACTCTGTCACCAGTGCCCGGTGGCCAGCAGATGGGCTGTCATATCTGTGCTGCTTTCCCTGGGCTGCACTGAGCACTCTCTGACCTAGCACGTGGCACCAGATCACTTGCCATCGATGATATCCAGGCTGGGATAAGCCTTGCTTGCCCCAGCTCTTCCCAAGGCTTTGATATATCAGGTTGCTCCATTCAAGCCTCTACGGGAAGCTTTAACATCATCCTCCTACTCATTCAGGGAGAAGAGGACGTCGCGATGGGCAGGCTGGGTTCCCTGTGGCTGTGGTCACATTTGAGACTCTCCCCTCTGCCCATAGAGTTTTCCAGTGTTTGACCTTCATGGCAGCTCCCCAAGAGTTGTCAGAGGTTGGAGAAGAGGTTTGAATTGAAATCCACTAAAGTACTGTGTGGCCCAATTGCTATACACAGTGACAATACAACCAAAATGCCAGAAATGTTTGTCTTGGACAATCCCCCACCCCCGGTCTTGCCTCCTTCCACTGGTGGGGCTGCTTTTAGGACAGGAGATGGAATTATATAGCTTGAGAGTAGTCAACAGCCAGGGTCTATGTGATGTTTTCACTGCCAGGAGTAGGTGTGGGAGGGGTAGGCATGCAAGTGCTGGTTGCTCCCTTCCATGAAAACCCTGAGGCTTCCACCCCTCACCATGTTGTACATCAGACCATGACAAAAAAGACTCCCATCTTGCACAGTCACTGAAAGTCTTGCTGCAGGTTTCTGTGCTGGGGGGTTAGCAGCTGCCTATGCAGTGCAGCAGAGCCCATTTTACCAGATTTTCATCGTGGTATGCAGTCAGGGCTTTGAGAGCAGTACTGGAGAAGATCAAGCATCCTTGTATTGAGGAGGCAATGGGAGTTTACTGAGAGGTTGCAAAGCTTTCTGAGTGCCCTGATTGCTCATTTCGTATTCATGTGCTGCTTTCAAGCAGAGGGTGGCAAGAGGGGGTGAAACACCCTGGTTCATTCAGTCATTAATTTAATAAATACAGGGAAAGAGTAGACAAATTTGGATGTTTTCTTTGCTTAATGTTTTAAATTTGACCTTTATCTATGTCAGGGAATGAAGAGTGGCATTATTGTACATCAGCTGTTCTGGCTGTTCTGAACTAACTGAATTTAGGAGGCTCAAATTTGGGAGCTCTTCTCAAGCTCAGGCTGAGGCACGGGCAAACAAAATGGTGCTGGGAGGAGCAAGCCCACAAATGGGACCTGCTGCCCAGCTCTCCCTCACATCAGCATTGTACAAGCCTGGAAAATTTGTCAGGTTTCTGCCCTGATTTACCTAGCACCAATACAAATCTCTAACACAGACTTGGTTGCACTGCTTTGAACCCACGTACCAAAGTTGAGAAGGTTGAAATAAAGGATGGCTTGCAACTAGTTAACTGTGGTTATTGTACAGGTTTCTACTGGATCACCAATCTACATTGGTCACAGCAGAGAAAATTACCCAATATAACCAAATCCCAAGTGACAGAGCGGGCTGCATCCCAGGCTGTGTATTAAATTGCTGTTCACTTTCTATGCAAGTCTTTGTCTTTCTCTCATTTTCTCTCTCTCATTTCTTTTTTCCTTTCTTCGTGCAGAGAAGAGAAATGATTGCTAATGAATTGCAAGCATGGGGTATGGAAAGATCAGTTAATATGGCCCAAGTATTCAGTAATACAAATACATTAAAGTGATCAAGCAATGAATGAAAATTGACCCAAAGAGCAGGTTCCACTGAGAAAACATGTGAGAATGTAAATTAATGTGACTTGATGAAACTTGAAATGTCATAACACAGCAGGGCATACAACACATCAGAGGAAATGTGAAAATTATACTTTTTCCTGAAATCATAGTTTTCAAAAATAAGTGGCTTTTAAATTCTTCTAAAAATATAATAAAGGAATTAGTGTCAAGAAAAGGGTTATTGTTGTTTATCAGACTGCAGGCTCAGACCATGGTGGCTTTTCACAAATATCTTCTTTTATTCCTCTGACTACACAGTGGGAAAAGAAAAATCCTGAAGCCTTTTACTTGTCTGGTTCCCTCTTCTTCTTAACTTTGCACAAGGGATGATTTTTTTTAAGTTCTTTGGAGGGTAAATGGCATGCTAATTTTTATTTTTTTTTTTCCTTTTGGCCATCTGCTTTAATCTGAAAGTTGTAACGCTTAGAAACAAGCAAACAAAACAAGAGGAAAGGTCACTTGAAATTAGTCTGTCTTCTAATAAAACTTACTTAAAATGGAGGGATAAAAGCATTGGGAGACAGAATTAAGCAGTGATGCTTGGCTAGTTTCCAGACCCAAACAGAAAATGTAACATATTCTCCTCCATCCCAGGTGTCTGTATTTGGCTGGTGATGGCATGACTGGTCCATGTGTTGGGAAAGTCTTTCCTTTCCTTCTGTCATGAGAGATGTCAGATTTTTCTGCTTGAATATGGTCCTCGTAGGCATCTAAGACATGAATAGGGAGGAAAGGATTCCTCCTCTATACCACACCACAGCGCCAGCAACCACTACAAGAATGTAAGAAATTCCTTTTCATCAAGTGCAGAGCGGATTAGGAAAAACATCGAGAGTGCAGCTCCGCAGAGTGAAAGAAGAAATTGCCACACACCACAAAACTGTTGTTTTGGTCCTCTGACTGCAGGGACCACCCATAGAAAAGGGAGCCTCAGCCTCTTTCTTCAACACCCAATGCTCCACAGGAAGACTGTGGACTGGATTCTGGCTGAAGATGGTTATCCTCTCCAGATTATGTCCTAACTGTTTGTCTGCCAACCCTCACCACTCTGCACTGCTCCAGCTCAGATGCTTTCCTCACACTATTTCTCAAGTTTTTATTTCCCAGGTCTCCCTAACCCTCTTTCTTTCAACTGGGTTAATATGCACATAGGAAGGATTAACCAAAGCCTATCTCCAGGTAGGAAAAAGACTTTTATTCCATAGAAGAGTGTCCACTAACAGTCTGAGTTACCAGGGGCTACCTGAACACAAGGAATTCCTGATGCAAGCCAGTTCCCATCTCTTTTCCTGTAAAAACTGCACCAAGGTGGGATGGTACTTCCCAAAGAGAAAGTTGGGAGACTCCTGTGTAATGAAGCCTATTACGACATGAAAGAAACAGAAAGAATTCATGCAAGTGCAAAACATAAAAAACAGACTGGAAAGAAGAAATACAGCAGGTCCATAAAGCTAGGTGGCTAATTAAATAGCACAGTACATAATATTGTCTTCTTATTCTTGTATAATAGATAATATTAATTTCATGAAATGTCATGATAATGACCAGAGACTTAACTCCTGTTTTGTTTTTTAAACAAATGCAGAAAGCTAGTTGTAAAAGACAAGGCAAAAAAACAGTTTAAATGATATTTTACAACTCACAGTCTGCTTAGAAAATTTGTGAATGCAACTTGTGTAGCTTTCCATTGGTGCAAATAAGCAGAGCATGAAGCTGGTTGGCCCATTTTTGTCAGTTCATGACAGAAGCAGAAACAGTCAGTGAGAACTGGTTGCAAATCTTCTATGTCTCAGCCCAGGTAATTGTTTTTTTCATATTTTAATTATATCCTGAAACATGAGGCCACTGTAAAGCAAATGGTCAACAATATAATAGTTTTGCCACCCTGAACAGAAATGCAGCCTTTCAGAAAAATTCAGCACTCTAACTAAAGGAAAAGATATTACAGATTTCAAATTTGTTTAATGTGACTAAGCAAATGATAAATGGGAAATTATTCACTAGCTGTTTCTTCTGAATGTTTTCTTGGCAAGGATTCTGTGTAGCTTCTCCAGTTGGGTTACAGTGTAAATTAAAGTTATTTTTCTTGGTAAGGTTTGTTACATATTTATAATATGTCTACAATTCACACAGAAAGTGGAATCTGAGGAATGAGACCCTGAATAGTCCTATGCCTTCTATTAATTATTGGCTAAAGCACACAGAAGAATCTTCCATTCGCATTACGAATAAATCTTGACTATCAATGAAAAATATGATTGTTTAGTGTTGTCTGGTTAGGATCCAATTATGGATGGTATATTTATTTCAGACATATAAGATACACACTAGAGATCTCCAGGAACAAAAACGAGCTGAAATTGGCTAAGCGCTGAATGGAAAAAATAATGATCCGTGTTACACAGCTTGTGTACTAGGGACTACACATGAAGGATTAAAAAATTAAGGCCATGGCTATTTACCCTGCACAGCACAGATTGCTCTGAGTGTTATTTGAGTGCTGGCACCCAGCAGACAGACATCCCCCTTTATCTGTGATTGAAGTACATCTTCTGCAACACAAAAGGATGGCATGAGGCAGGAATGGAAGGCAGTAGCTACTATACCAAAACCAAATGCCAACTTTGTCCCTCAGATCGAACGCCAGTATGTGCTGAAGTGCCCGGGTGCCCTCCCTGCCATCCTGTGCTGTGTGAGGGGGGCTCTGGTGCACGGGCAGCTCCTCTGAACGCTTGGTACTTGTGTGAGCCTAGAGGTGGACATCTACAGCAGAAAGCATATCATTGGCACAAACACAGATGCAGAGCCACCAAGGGGCCACCAGCTTTCTTCTGCCAACTCCAGAGACAGACAGAGCTTCCCAGGATCAATGGTGGGAGGAAAAGCCTGGTAGTCATTTCTGTTCAAGCACGCCAAGTTCATCTTTTTCCAACCAGGACTGACACAACAAGTTACTGTGGGGCGGTTTCATCCCTGGGCATACAGAAACTGTGGCAGGGAGGAAGGGAAACACTTCTCCAAAGGAGATGGCTGTTGAAGAAGAGGGATTCTAATTCCCTAAGTATTGGTAGCAGAACATGAGGCAAAACCATAGAAGTGGAGCTCCATCCACTTACTTGGTAGAGATAAGTAAAGAAGCCAGTTTGCCTTCACAGTTCTCAGCACTTCTGATCTCTCCAAGATCTCTTTTAATTACTTATTTATGTATATCATTGCTGAGGAAGATGATTACAACCCAACTTTGACTTGATACATTATTGTATTGCTTTCTACATCCTTCACTGCATGTGTTTAGACAGGACTTCTGAAATATCTTGCCCATGTTTCCCAGCGGAGTTGTCTTTGGCCTGCAGAAAACCTCTTCTGTCTCAGAAAGCCAGGGGACTGCACACAGTGTTTAGTCTTGCCTTGTTCTAAACAAACCTTACAAATGACCTTTCCCTGCTGTTAGACTTTTGCTGCTGGAAGTTATTTCTAAAGCAGTTTTATGTCTTGTCAGTTTGTCTGTATTTACACTGCAGCCCCATCTGTCTGCTTGTAAAATTTGAGCCCTATGAGTGCTTTGCTGCCCACTTTAATTTTTTTCCTGGTGGGATGATATATGTCCATGAGTGGGGAGTCACTGTTACTAGGACATTTCCAGAAGTATTAACTCTGGGCAGTTTCCGATAGCCTTAGCCTTTCACTTCCCCGCTACTTTCCCTGGTTTTGGGTGGCAGCCTTTGCTTATTGCTTAGAATCAGCAATGCCAGAAGAAGAGACATTAACATCCTGCAGCGCAAGCCAGTTTTTAACAAATAAACTCGTTTCATTAGTAGCAATTGTGAACCACAAATGGAAACTGAGCATCTGGGCGAGCTACACCTCAGAAGAGCTGAGGAGAATGAGCCACTGGGGAAAACGTGAGCCAGGAGTACAAGCGCCAGTTTGTATCATCCCAGACTGCCGAATATCAACGGTGATGCCCATGCTACTGGGAACACTGGTGGTGGACACCAGCTCTGTGAAAGCTTTTCACCAGGTTAAATAAGATCTAATCACAGCAACTAACTAGCGGTACCTTGTTAAGTGCTGGGACTGGTTTCAAATAGGTTTTGGAAACGGAATCAATTGCAAAACAAACAAACAAACCAGAAAAGGGGTGAAATATTTTGCAGTTGCTTAATAGAAAATGAGACATTATCACAGGCTTTTTGCAGAAGGATTGTGTGTGTTCTTTGGAACATTAACTCCTGACATACTCCTAAAACAGCTATTCATATAAACAAATAATTTTTGCCAAGAGACCAATACAATTATGTGATTTATACAACCATATTAAGAATTATTTATGCAAAACTTAGAGAGTGAAGAGCTGACCCCTTAAATCCTGAGAATATTGGTTTCACTAGGATCAGGATTTATTCTCATTTCTTAGTCTCTGACATACCCTGGTAAAACTGTTAATTATTGTATCTGATCATCCTGTGCTAAACTGACTTATGATTTTCTAGCTTATAGGCAGCTGTCACAGTAGTACAAAGGATTCACTATTTTTAAACAAAACAAAGTCAAAAGGCTTTTATGGCATTTTGGATATTGCAGTAGCCTTTAAAGACCTTACTGATGATACAGTGGGAATTAAGGTACAAGTCTCAGGTAATATTTTGTGGCACTTAGTGCTTGCTGTTATTAGCATGTTTGGTTACCTTCCTTCTCTATGAGACTATAAGCCATTTGTATGAACCACTGAGGTTCTGTAGTACCGCACACAAGCATCTTTGTCTCAATCAAAATGTAAATCCCATTCCTTAAACTCAACAAATTAAAGAAGAAGATCTCAGTTTAAAAACCTATTTACAAGAGCATCAGCCACCTTCATTTTACTGTCACCTGCTTAGAAAGCAATGAAGGGAATGGATATAAATGAATATAAATTGTAGGAATAGACACAAGGGGAAGGTCAGGCTGTCCTCTTTTCTCAGGAGCATGAGCTGGTGTCCATCATGCAAGACTCTTAAGTACTGGCTCATATCATCAGAAAACACCATGTTCCCACTGTTCCTTGCCCGTGCCAGGCCACATCCCTCTCTGAAGCAGATTTTTGTCATGGCAGTATTATACATACCACAAAAGGAACAGCTGCTCCACATTATTCCTTCCTCCCCCGAGCCACCTCTCTTATTTCCTCCTACTCCCCATCTTTGTTCTTTCAACTTAAACATTCCTCCTATATATAAATCCCACCACTCACCTTTGCATGCTTTTGCTGAGCTGCTTCTTCCTATAACTTAGAAACACATTTCTTTCTTCTGTAGGAGAGGTCAGCAGAGAACTTTGTGTTCCTAGGAGCAGCTATTAAGTACTATTGTAGTCAGGTGAGCTAAGAGGTATCACCTGTGCTTCCTTTGAATCCTTTCAGAAAGGATATAGATCACCTGATTGGCCATCATCTTGTGAAATCCTAAAGGATTTTAAAGTGGCACTAACCACCCATGTTTAAACACCTAAATACCTCCCCAGTTGTAGTCAGCCAGCTTCTTTCTCCAAAATTCCACACTATCATTTGTTATCAGATCTCATAACTTGGCTGTACCCAGTATTGTTCACAAACATGCAATGGACAGTATCTTGGTAGTAGAAAGTCTCATTGCTCACCTGAAGTCATGGAAGCCTCATGGAAGCTGCCAAAGCCAAAAGAACTACGCCATTTATTACACCAGCTCATGACAAGACCTGCTCTTTAACGAGTGCATCTTCTTATGTCTACAGATATCTTGTGCATGTCTGATAGGCAAAATCCTTGGATTAAGGATGGTTTTCTCAGCACACTTCAAGGTGTGAATAACAGAAAATCTGAAGTATATCCCCTAAAGGACTGTCCAATTATACCAGTCAGTTTTCAGCTCACCTATTTGTCTCTGTCACTTGCTTAATTCTTCTGTAATATTCTGTTTGGAGGCTATAATACCCATTTTGTACTCAATGACAGTGCTCACATTGCCTTGAATGGAAGGTGGCCTGGATTTCAAGTGGATTTATAAAATACACGTAACAAGAACCTTTTGGCAGTCTTCCAAATTCTTCCATTCTTTCCCGAGTAGGTTATGATGTACCTTGTCAAGAGGAAAGTACCAAATTGCATCAGATTTGGACAACCTTTTCAAATAAAATGTTGAAATTGAGATCAATTATTATATCCTTACGTGAACTGGTCAATGCAGATGTTACACAGATATATATTTTCATAACTCTTGCATAAATTATCATATCCTAGTAACTATTTATATTAAAAGAATGAGTTGTACTCAAACACCTGTTCATATGTCATGTATTCTACCCTATACCTCCCTACATATATCATGTTTTTATCAGCAGGAACTTGGGGGCTAAATTATTGATAAGTGGTAAAGACAGGCAAGAGGCAATTAAGTTATACTGAATGAAGGCCAGTAAAACCATCCTACTGTGCCACAGAAGGCCATGCTCCACATATACCACAGGAAGATTGCTTTTGGATATTTCCAGATTCTTCCAGTGCTCTCCACTGCATCCTTTCCATCTCTCATGAAGGCAGACTTCTTTCTTCATCCTCTACCTATGGCATCATAAAAATTGTCCTCCTCCTGCCACCTCCCCAAAAGCCCATCTGTGGCTACAAGTGTCACGGAAACAAAACGTGCTGTTCATCTGTTTGGTGAAAGGAGACGTCTTTGATTAGCAGGATTCTCTTGTCTCCGGCTCATAAGGTCTTTGAAGAATGGCCTGTCATTATTATACGTGTATGGCATTTAGCACAGAGGGGCTGCCCCACTGGAGGCCCCGGGGTGGTATTGCAATACAAATGTTAGCTGTGCAGGTTTGTGGTAAAATGATGAAATGCACAGCCACATGGCATCATTTATCACACAGCCGTCACTTCAACAAACAAAGCATGGAATATAATAATTTATAAAGATATATATTACTTTTTCTTCCTCCCTTTTTGTCTTCTTTAGGGGAGAAAGTTATAGAACACCACGGTAAATTGTGACTAAGAGAGTTAGTACCATTAGAAAACAGGGCTGCAGAAAAAGTATTGTTTCAGAATACTAAAGTGCTTAAGAAAGCTTCACTAGAGGAGACTGAAAAACACTTGATGATAATCTGCCCTCAGTCTTGGAAGAGTAAGATGATGCTGATAAAGTAACGTTCGAAACTTGAGCATTTCTCTGTGGCATTAGGGTTTTTTAATTAATCAGCTTTCCAAGTGCACTACAATATATCTGCATTTGGCATTTAGTCATTGCAGATAGTAAACTGTATTTAGTAATCTTGCCTATTCCTCATGCATCTTCTTGACAGACAGATGGGAGCTGTACATCTGCCTGAAGCCAAAGAGGTCCTCTCACACATGACAAAATCTATCATCAAAACCAGACCAACAAAAATGATCCCCCAAAGTCAGTGATGCTGCGATAGCAATGCACCGGAGAGCAGGAAAGGCTGGGAAAGGAGTGGGAGAGATTGATGGGAAAGAGTCTGCAGGGTGGACCAAGACCTGCAAAGGGATGGGGAAGGCACGTCTGAGACTGCTGGGAAGGCAGAGGAATAAATGAGGCAGTTTCCCACAGACCCGAACGTGCAAATGACCTTTGTCTCTTGCTACATCTGTCTCCCACAGGGAAAAGTCTGGCATCTCCTGTCCTGGATCACCAGGAAGGAGGGGGCTTGCCAGTGCACGTGTGATTGGGCACTCCCAGCTCCTCCTCACACCCACCACTTACTCTGCTGCTAAATGCAATATGCTTTGCCATTACCTAGCTGTAATTTGTTAAATCGTTATACAGAACTTTATCGCTATAAAGAAAAGCTTCAGGTACAGAGTTGAAAGGCTTGTTCCAAATGTGAATATTCCACATGAAAGAATTTCTCTTGTTTCAAACCATTTGCATTTTCCTTACATGTTATTGATCTGATTGAACAGTTCCCAGATCAAAGGCAGGCTGGTAAATGAGCAGCCAAGGTGGCAATATGCGAAGTGGACAGCTGTTAAGAGAGCAGCTTAAATAATTGCTCAAGGATTTATTGGGTAACATGATTAATGATTATGGAAATATGATGACATGATACCAAAGAGTAGTGTGCAGTGATTGATGGGGAAGTTGGATAAGGCCAAGCTTAGATGCCAGACTATAGGAAACAGTAATATAGCTTGTAATCATGGTATACGTGACGCTTAGTAGTTAGGAAATGTTGGTATTCATTTTTGCTTTCCAATAGGAACTCAAACTGCAAAGTATGTTGTGTGTCATATTTCTATTGTAATGAGGTAAGGAAAAAACCTCCTGCTAACAGTGCATTGTAATAGCAGGACTGATTCAAAGAGACACCCTCATCTTTTAAAAAAAATATCTTTTACATCCCCACAAAACTTAGTGGAAGCTCATGCTGCTGTTTTAATTAACACCTGAGAGAACGATACGTAACACACTAAAGGAGAAAAAGATCTGTTTGTAGAATTTACAGTAGTTTGCATACAGACAGCTTTTTCCTGTTTTTTTTTTTTTTTTAACCTCAAATTCCAGCAGCCAGCAGTAGCATAATGTAAGAGATGGGAAAGCAGAGGACTGAAGTGCAGGCTAGAGCTATTCCACAGCAAAAATATTGCAAACTTTTAGTTGATTGTCTGTTGAGAGCTGCCTGAGATTCCTATTCATGCTATGCTGGTGGGTGATGCAAACCTTCCTCCTCCTTCAGAAATTTTGGTTTAAGAGAAACAGATACTGATATTTGAAAAAATAATAAAGAGCTATTGTAAAATGTGAAACATCAGCAGACAATTTTAGAGATGAAATTAGGGAGCAAAATCCACAGTGTGAAATCTCAGTTGAGGAAAATGGAGTGCAAAATTCCGGTGTGGGCAGGATTCCACACTGGCTTGTTGGGGTTTTTAAAATTCTATTTCTTATATTGAATATACTTGAATATAAATAGGATTCTACACTGGATTTGAAACACACAGTTTCAGTGTGCCAGAGACTTGGCTGCTGTAAGTGAGGGAACCTCATCAGAATTTTCAGTTGTGTTGCAGTCAATGACAGCTATTAGGCCCAGAACTCTAGATCCTGCCATTAGATGGTTGTGGTATGACAACAATTGTCATAGCTTTAAAAACAGAGTGATGTGGGTAGAGCTATTTAAATCAAAACAACATTGCTCATGCGAGGCAAAGCAGACAGCTCTGGAAAGAAATATCTATATTTGAAACGTTGGAAATGTTGTTAATCTCTTCAGGGATGTGAGACAACAACAGAGATGGTGTAGGATTTGAGAGAGATACCAGGAAGTCTGGTATTTTAAAGCCATAATCTAGTTTGCAAGCCTCAAGAGCGAGCATTAGTGAGGTTACAGTTTGGGTGAAGAGTTTTCACAATAGAAGGCAAGAGGTTGAGTTGGAGCATCTGTTGGCATTTATGGACAGATTCATTTGCAGCCATAGTTGGCTTTCTTGGCATTATTCAGGGCACAGGATTATGTGTTGGGTCAAACACCCAATATTTAGTTATGATCATGTTCAAAATGCCCTGAAATATTCTCTTTCTTTAATCCATCACAAGTACCCTCTACTCCATCACTCTTCACCACTGAGAAGCCCTCACCTCGTTTTATAGTGCATACAGGCTTTCCTGTGAGAGAAAACTTGGGATCTCTCTTCAGCCCTTTCGCACCAGGTGGACATGTCTGCTCTGCCTGGCCCTTTTGAGAGCTGTTTTGAAGCAATTGCAAATAAGGGTTAGTTATAGGTTTCACATACCATTTCAGTCATTTCAGTATTTTCAACATGTAGCCTGTAAGTACTACCTGGCAAGGACTGTGTCTGCCCAAGGGTCTCTGTATGCTGCAGCCATGGTGTTAGAACCACTGAACTATAATTTATAACCTAGCACACACTTGTAAAAAATCTGATGTGTGTTTCTACCTTGTTCCTTTTCTCTGAGCAGAGTTTGGTTCTTATAGAGTTTCTCATGAATACCAGACTGCTGGCACTGTTTTTTTTCTAATTATATTTACAATCAGCATCAAGTCTGGGCTAGCCCCACCTGGCTTTTGCAACGCACCATGGCACATTGGGATTTCTGCAGTGGCATTATTTTAAAACAAACAAACAATAAAAAAAGGAAAAAAGTTTGTTATTGATTTAAAAGTGATCAGGACAATCTTGTTTATCTACTTTGCTACAGTGTTTATTTTGAAATACTTTGTTGACTGTTCTCCTGATCATTTCAGTTCTCATTATTTTTCCAGCTGCAGGTTGTGCAAACCTGCACGGTAGAAGTTTGGAAAGCATGTTCATTCCAATGACACTGTGTATGGGTCATCTGAGGTTTTGTGCATCAAGCTGGGGTGGAAACGCTTATGATGTTCTTGTTTCAAGAAGGTCTGACTGGCAGATCCTCTGTCCTTTCTCACTCTCTGCCAAGACCCTAGCTCATTTCTGGCCAGACCAGCTTTGACATCCCCTGGCAACCCCACTGGTGTTCCAGTTTCCTGGGACCCCCCCACGTACCTCTAACAGGCACTTCCAGGTCTCCCTCACCACCTGGAGAAGTGGGGAGATGGCTCCGCTGTCACGTGGCCCCCCTAGTACCTGACTGCTCAGTGACTGGGTGGCCAAAGCCACTTTTTAGGCTGCCTGTCTTCCTGGTAGTTGTTCTCCAATAAGGATTCCTTTACACCTTTAATGGGAAATTTTCTAGTTCCACTCCATTTTATTTTTCTACTTGAGAACTTAATTTTTTTCATGTAGTTATCTGAAAGTAGTTATTTAGCTGCAGGACAGGAATTCAGGTAAGAATGAGTGATCAAACCTTTCATCTGTGACTCCAGCTTTAAGCTGAGGTTAAACTGCTCTTGCTGTGTCTGGTTATTGCAATCAAATTATTAGTAAAAATATTAACTGGGCTAATTTGAATCAGTGTAAGTGACTGATTAATACTATAGGCATTATAAGAACCCAGCAGCTCAACCAAAAAAATGAACTTTTTTTTTTTCCCATGAAGTACTCTGGAAAGTCACACGGATTATTAATGAAATAGGGAGCTTTTGGCACCTTCTGGAAGGCAGTGAGGTTGGTAACGAAGCTCCTTTCACAGAACATGAGAGCAATTTGCATCGCAGGAATCCCTAAATCACTCTCAGATTGTGGGAGCTTGTTGGCATAATGAATGTGATAGCTTCAAACCTACTTCAGACAGAAAGGTATGCAAACCATAAAACATTGCTGCTAAGCTTTGCACACTTGTTGGAAGCTCTAGCAAAAGGCTGAGGACTGAAAAAGTAAAGACAAAGGCTCAGATCCAGAGAGGAACTAGAATTGCCTGCATGATGGCTTCAGTTCTGTGTCAGAACTGTGTCCAGTTCTGGGCTACCTTGTTCAAGACAGACATGGATGTACCAGAGTGAGTCCAGCCAAGGGCCGTGAAGATGACTAAAAGATCGGAGCACCTTTCACATGAGGAGAGACTGGGACAGCTTGGACTGTTAAGCCTGGAGAAAAGAAGGCTCAGGGGGGTGGGATCTTACCAATGTGTATAAATACTTGATGGGAAGGAATGAAGATGAGGAAACCAGACTCTTCTCAGAGGTGACCAGTGATAGGACAAGAGACAACAGGCACAAGTTAAACCACACAAAATTCAAACTGAACACAAGAAGATTTTTTTTTAAATGTGAGGATGGTCAAACACTGACACAGGTTGCTCAGAAAGGTTATGAGTCTCCACCTATTGAGATATTAAAACCCCAACCAGACACAGTCCCGGGCAACTGGCTCCAGGTGACCCTGCTTGAGCGTAGCGGTTGTACTAGGTGATCTCAAGAGGTCCTTTCAAACCTCAACCAATCTGTGATTCCATGATTCAAAACCCGTATTCCGCTGCTGCTTAAATTCAGCTGGTACATGCCCTGTCTTCCCAGGTATGTCTGCATCCATGAACTCGAGAGTCCCTTTGCCTTCTGGTCACCATGCAGTGTTGCCAGTGGAGTACTAGGAACCCAAAGCACCTTGCTCCACCCTGCGCACTGCATTTCAAAGGTACCTCATTACATTTCTGCCTGGGCACAGAAGGGCTTCAGTACTGAGAAGATTCAGAAGACGGGTACATAAGATCACACACACAGATCGTTACAGTCAGCTTTCAGAAACAGGGATTCCTTTGTTAGTCTGTCCTGGTTAAACCTGCGAAGTGACCTGAGAACCAGCTGCAGGATCAGCTATGCAGGTCCAACAGCAGATGATGCTGCTTTCTATAAAATGTAGCTGTAGCTACATTTTGTTGCTACAGTAAGCAGTGGTGTGTGATCTCTGCAGAAGCTTTGTGGTTCTTTCTGTTAGAAAGTCCACAAAGATGCAAGTTAAATTATTTCCTCAGCCTGAGATATTCAAACCCAAACCTTTCACTGCCCCAAAGCAACAGCTGCAAAACTAGTCTATTGCAAAGCAGAACAGTAATTTTTCTCTTCACATTACTCAACAGTACTTAAAGTAACTCATACTTTATTGCACCAGACTTGGAGGATGACAAGCTGGTCCAAAATCTGAACAGCCCTTATCTAAGCTCCGTTTGTCTTGTAAAGCACCTACCTCAAAGTAGCCTACTGCCTTGTTTTTGGGGTATTCCTGTAGGAGGCAGGAGTTATGAGTGTAAATCCTAACTAGAAAGACATAATTAAGACCTTGTAGAGCCAGGAATTAACCCCCCCTGCTCTGCTAAGCATTCTGTATAGTGGTGACTGTGTACCCTGCATGTGAATGTTGCTGCAGATGTTGAATTCTGCAGCTGCGTGGACTCCATTTTGGAAGGTGCCCACTTAAAAGACAGGAGTTGCAACAGTAAATGACAAATGCCTACATGTCCTTCTGGATTGTGGCTTTGGTGGCTTACTCTCCAGCATGTTTCCCCAGATCAGAGCTGAGGTACTTCATCAAAGGTGTCCGTGAGGGAAGGAGGGAGGAGGTGGCATCACAGTGCAGTATTGCTGTATTTGATTTTTGAGTAGGCTCCAGTCATTAGTGCTGTCACATCCCTAGAAATTCACTCAAAGACGACATTTGCAGGAGAACCTCTTTCTTCCTGCACACACAAACACACACAAGCAAAGTTTTTTTGATGACACTTTCAGATAAACAGCCACAGCAAAGCCTCAGTTTCATTTTATCTCCACAGATAGCTTCAGGAAAAAAATCACTGCTGCTGCCTGCAGCCTAAACAACTCACTTTGCTGCCAAGTGCCATCTCAGAAAGAGGAACAATATAAACTAATTTCATACCTATTCAGTTCAATAATAGGTATTGTTCTAACTATACCTCTAGTGATGAGACAGAACAGCTTATTTGCCATCGCTAAGCAACTGTTAAAATGGTGTGCAGAATTCAGCCAGCTCTAATGGGCTAATAGGATCAGTGTCTGAAGTTCTTGTTTGCATTTTGAAGTCAACAATAACTATCCTTCTCTATTAGCATTCATTTAAGATAGTTTATGGCTGCACCAGATTCAATGGAGATTCTGTCTTAATGGTGTTCTGAACGGTCTGCTCTCCCTTAGAAAGAAATATTTAACCATAATGCATTAAACCTCTTTAATCCACTCGTTTTGTTTTGACATAGTGATGAAGTGGTATAGAAGGTAACATGGGGAAAAGAAGGTAATATGAAACACTCTGCAGAAATAAAAGCTGATGGTATGAATGGTACCAAGTTGCAGGCAGAGCGCTTGAGGTATTTAGGGATGGTTCCATAAATCACAAGATAGTATTTGTGTCTGAGATCCAAAGGCATCTGCAAAACCCCTATACATTTGGAAAAATGGGATCTAGGCAAGACAGATGTAAAAGCCTAAGTGCATTAAACCATGGGATTTTTTTTCCAACTTTAATTTATGAGTTCAGATTTTAGTCATTTGTGTACATGATTTAGGAGAAGGGACTTTCTGGCTTCGATCATGCCTTACTGAGATAAGGAATGGGCAAATGAATAAATGCAAAAGAAGAAATGTTGCACAAGAGGATCCTGCATTCACAAGCATTTCTATGTAGCTGCAGAATGATTTCTGTGACCTACAAGGAGAATGCTTTATCATGAGAGGATGATCGCTCTTCAGCTGCTCTGTTCCTTACCCATGCATGAGATAAGAAGTAATGCTCAAGCAATGATGCATAAGCAGAGGGACTGAAGGCTTACTACTGCTGGAGCTGGAATTCTGTGCTTGCACCCAACACCGCTCCATTTATGGGTGCGTAAATGTATGATTAACACTTATGCATGTCAGCAATCCCATCACATTCAGCAGAACCACTGCCATTCCCTGTTGAGTAAATGCTTAAATGCTCTGTTGGCGCAAGCTGAGAAAATCCACGCTTTGTCAGATGGAGCCCAAGCAGGTGAAACAACATTGCCTTGCTTAGCCCACTGTGCCTCACACCGACTTCAAGAGCCAGGTAACACCAGAAGAGTAAGTGCTTTGAAACAAGGGCTTCAGCTGGTGCCTGAGTCAGAAGACCAGCTCGTCACACAATGATATGAAAATGTGGGGGTAAAAACTTAGCGTCCCTCTGCGAAGCTTTCGGCAATGAGTCACCACAGGACACGAGGAAGCTGCAGGCAGCGGATGCAAAGGAGGCTTGGTCTGACTTCCCTTATGTAACTCCTGCGTTAGCATCTCCTCTGCTCCATATATAAACCCAGAAAACATCAAAAAGCTGTTACTGAACACAGTACTCTTATTTATTCATTTGTATGAGCCAAACATGACTTGAGAAATTTAGAGAGTTTCCACACAAGCTTTAGTGAAGGACCAGGCACTTTTCTTGCTGGCACTGCTAAAACCATTTATTTCTGGATTCATTAAAAGGATGTTTGCACCCCCTAGTGTATAAGAATTTGCAAGAAATCAGGTTCTTATAACAACCTCAGCTGAATGAGGATGTTTAATATTAAACCATAGTAAAATCCCTCTGTTACAATCTTAACAACTTCCAGAGAAAGGATTTCAAACTCCAAGATGATCCTAGGTGTAATCCCTGATGTCCCTGTACTCAACAACTGTAGGACCGGAAAACAGGTTCTACTGATTTGGGTTTTTATCCCACTGGAAGATATCAGGGATTTATAGTAAGAAAAATGAGACTGTACTGAAAACAGACAATTCAAATCCAGACCTTCCTGAAACTCAGGGATGTCAGATCCAGCTTCAGCCCATTAGTGAGATAAAGTCTGTAGCTGCGTTTCACTGAAGGGCAGGGATCTTTGGATCTGAACTTTACTCCAGTTAACAGAAAATGCAAAAATGAGAGGCACACGCTTAACTGTTCTCCAAGAACTACTGCCCAGTTTGTCACAGGTAAGTAGATTTCTAACTTCTAACAGCATCCTGCATGGGTGCATTTTCCGGTGGGTCCTGCACTGATTTTTGAGGGTTGGAATGTGTGACCCAAACCTTCACTCTGGTTTGTGCTATTTGGCTGACTGTCACCAGTGTGGTCACGGGCAGGCTCTGATCTGACCAAATTAGATATACGTGTTTTCAAGAATTCCCCTGCTCAGCCCTCCACTGAAAACAGGATCTAACCATTTCCCCCGAGGTGTCTGAAACCCAATCACTGCAGCCTTGCAAATGCCTGACAACCAGGAAAATTATACCGCCAAGGAAAAAAAGTGGTTTGTTTTCATTATCCAAGCAGAATTAAATGCAAAAGCAAACAAACTGCATAAATGATGAAAATTAAATTAGATTTTCTTTACTTTCATTATCTAAGTAGTTCTTATAATTTATTCTAAAATACTTTCAGCCAATGGTATTTACTATATTAAAAACCAGACTGATTTTATTTACTGTATAATGCTTAATAGCTCCTCCAAGTCACTTTATTCTGTAATTTCAAATGAATTCTTTGGGCTTTTTTCAAAACAAGAAGCTTGGCTTCTTGACAGAATAGTCCTTAATAACTCACACTGGAGATACTGCCAGGAGCTGTGATGATGACTTCTGTCAGGTATTCTTTTCTTCCAGAAGAATGGCGTCATCGTGATGTTAATGCAGAGGTTTTGCCATTTGTGACAATAAATAATAATAAGGTAATATATGAAAAGCACCAGCATATTGTTGCTAAGTGTCCCCAAAGAGTTATATTTCAAGGCTCAGTAGTACCACTGTGACATAAACCAGGCGAACGATATGAGAACACATTTTTAAAAAGTACGTTAACAATAAGAAAATTATACTGGCATGTGCAGGTGCCAATTTTAAAAGCAACTCTCCACTTGTATTTGTAAAACTAAATCTATCAACTGTAGAAACTGGACTAGTTATTTGCAAACTCCTTTTTAATTAAAAAGCCAGATCTTTCAATATCAATTAATTTCTGGTTTAGAGCCTTTCTTTTTCACTATTGTAACTTGATACCCGGAACTGCGATTTCTGTTAGACAAAATTCCAACTGGAAAACTATTGAAGTTTACAAACTGTTCATTGTAATTAAGAAAGTGCTGGAACCGTGTGTCTCATTTCTAAGAACAGAGAGAAAAACGCTACCTGTTTCCTCCTGCAGATTTCAGGTTGGCATTAACTCCAGACCACTGATGCTGAGCTGTGATGGTACCGCTTAGTCCTGGCCTCTAAATCTCTCCGTGGCTCGTGAATATAGGACGTGGGTCCTGGTCACAGGGTGCAGAAATATTGATGAACAGGTTGAGGTTCAGACACAGCTTGACCTGGTGATGCTGAAGTCATCACTCCCGCAGCCTGTTTGAAGTGAGTTGGTAGAGTTTTAATTTATAGTCGATATGACTATTGACAATAAGCAAGCAGGACCAGAAGACTGCTTGAAGTTTCAACAAATGGCCCAAGTGAACACTTGAATTCTTTTCCCAACCAAAGTTAAGACATTTTAGCAGAAGAATATGGTGCTATTGGCACAGAGCCTATTACGGGGACATAGAGTTCCTAGGCTTCAACTAGAATAGCCCCAGGACTCTAAATTAGCCACCTAAAAGCAGTGCAGATAGGAGACAAGAAGAATTTTTACTACACTATAAAAAGAAATCTTGAACAAGCAAGCAAAATCTGCCCAACACACCTGTCATTTTTCACAGGAGGCTGTCAACACGAAATGCGGGCGATGTGCTGCTTTCAGGGGGATTCAGCTGAAAACAAATGAAGGAGTGGAAGATATGATAATCCCCACCCCCCACTAAATAGTGAAAATAATTCAGGAATTGGGAGATTAACTGAAAGGCTACATTAAATCTCCTTAAAAATTCAAATCAGTGTCATGTACAAGTTCCTTTTAAACTTTGCAGCTGTTGCCATTCTGTTTATGGCCATATGATAAGGCTTGCAACGAAATATACTGGCTACATTGAAATTCCATATAAACTGAAATGGGCCTTTGCTCTCAGGGCTCTTAAAGAGATGGTTGTACTTCCCTGTATTCCAGTAATTCCCCAGGATGTTTCCACAGGAAAGGCAGGGTGAGCTGCTTCTCTTTCTTATAATATTGCATTGTGCAAAATAAAAATTATAGATGAGACGGGTCCCTGCATTGATTTTACAGCCAGGATCGTCTGAAATCATATTTGAAGTTTTGATTGTTTCTTTCCTTTTGAAGGAAAACTAGTCCCACTCTGTCACTGGTGAGATGCCGTATTTCATTTAATAACCCATTCTTGTCCCTTTTGAATGTCTAATGTGGTATTTTATATGACTATTAGGGTGCATGTTCATGGGGAGATTTTTTTTGGACTTGAGCCTTTGCAAAGATGCTAATACTCGGTCAGATTTCCCAAGAGCCTCATGCGGCTGTTATTCCAAGAGGCATCATCTCAGGGTTTGGAGAGAAAGCATTATGGTTAATGCAGTTTGCCAAGTCAGTGTAATACTCACTGTACTACCCTGACGTGGTTTAATGGCATGAGCATCATGCACTCTGCATCAGAAAACTTTACCTGCTGACCCTTGCTGTAGCTTGGTGCCTGTTCTTAACTGGATAGCTATGAAATGGTGTGGAAAGTCTTATACGAACTCCTTTTGATGTCTCAGGTAACATGAAAGGCAGCCTATGCCACTGCTCTGGTACAGTGACATTAAAAAAATCAAAATAGAGAGAGAAATCATCGACCGTAGAGGAGATCCCTGCAATTTGGCAGCGCTCCTGATCCATAAAGCTACTTTTCTGGTTTCTCCCATTAGCCCAACTGCAGTATGTGCAGAGCCAGATTACTGCTCAGGCCAGAATATTAACGTTCACAGCATTAATGTTTTGGGGCCTTTAAAATGAAGAGCACTAACAGAAAAATCTTTTCAATCCTTTCATATGAAATCCCACCGTTCTGAACTGACAAAAATAAATGCAGTGAACTTTCAGTGATATTGCACCATATAAAAAGGTTATTAAAAATGTATTTGAAGGACTAGCTTTGTCAATACTAATGCACTGAAGAAATGGAGGGTTTCCCAGCTCAGGCACTGATGTACAGACTTAGGGAAGGAGTGATTACTCCAAGAATAGATTTTGGTAGCTTTAGTTAGACAAGCATTTTTAGACTTCATATGCAAAGAATCATCGTCTGTTATAAAAAGATGGGATACCGAGTAATACTGAGGTGAAATAAGAATATGTTTTTAAAGGAATATTGCCAAGTTGATAGTGGTTCAGATCTGAAAATGTGTCTGAAAGACGGGGGAGAGACAAAATAAAGCAGTGTGTAGAGGAATAGAAGAGTACCGAGAGGAATGCAAATGATTTATTGGTTTATTTGTTGATTCTTATTTCCATAGTAATCAGAGGGGTTTTTAGACATGATCTGTACATTCCCTAAAGTGATGTAAACATAGCAACAAAGTGCCAGTGCATGAAAATTTTAAAGCACAATTAACTCCACTTTGAGCAACAGATCCATTCTCTTATCTTGAATTTGGACACCTCTGACCTTTAGTCCACTTTTGGACTAAATAACTTGATCAAGATTTCAGTATTCCTACTCTGAGGCTTTAGCACATGTCTTCCAGGACTAAATGAAAACCAGTCAATCTTGGTTTATTGCTGTAAATGAGCCTAGAATAAAAAGATAGCAAGGAGAGAAAATACCAGGCTTTGAAATGCTTACTTCCCTAAAATGATGGTAAGAGAGGTAAGAATTTATTTTTAATTTATTTTTAATTACGATTGTGGGTTTTTTTGGATAATGCTCCATTCGAAGAACGCAGCAAATACCTCACTCCTCCCATTGATATATGCTGCCACTCTCAGTTTTGTTCTCCACAGGTATCACTGCTGATGTGTTTCTTTTGGTGCCTAAGGGAAGGTGAACATCCTTCACTCCAGCAGTCAGTCCCTGTTGAAGTGAGGAAGTGAGAGCCAACCTCCTCTGCTGTGCTGCCAGCTCTCACACAGGCTGTGTACAATCCTTCCTTTGTGAGTTTCAGCTCCTAAAGAAACTATCAGCTGCACTCTGTATCGCTTTTTTCAGTGCACAATTGTCCGGTTTTCCCAGGTTAATTTAATCAGTTGAAGTGCCCATTAGTTCTTGAGGACCGTCCTTCTTCAGGGTGTAAGGGTTTTAAATACTAAACACAGCACAATGATTCTTGTTCAAAGAGGGTCCCTTTGTCCTATAGCTGGAATCTGGGGCAGCTCTTGCCCTAGGGATGACAGGTCCATCCCCATAAGGACTTAAAAAAACCTTGCTGGAATCTTTTCCAGTTGTTCTGCCTTAGCAGTGATGTGCAGTAGCAGAAAAACGCAACAGAGGTTTAAGAGAACGATATGGTAACATGTAACAAGTTTTCACAAAGGGTTTTTTGTTTGGCTTTTCTGGTGTTGTTTTTTAAAATAATGCTTAAATATGTTGTGGGCTTCTTGTGCATTGATGCATTTGCATGATAGCCTCCAGTGCGGTTTTCACTGACTTTCCCAAATTCACAGATGGGCATGAAAAGGCTGAGCATGAAAAGGGGCACACAGGAGAAAATTTCAAGGTAACACAATCAAAGAATCACAAAATCACAGAATGATATGGGGTTGGAAGGGACCTCTGGAGATCATCTAGTCCAATCCTCCTGCCAGGGCAGGTCCACATAAAGCAGGTTGCACAGGAACGTGTCCAGGCAGGTTTTGAATGTCTCCAGAGATGGAGACTCCACCACCTCTCTGGGCCGCCTGTTCCAGTGCTCTGCCACCCTCAAAGTACAGAAGTTCCTCCTCAAATAGGATTTTTTCTGTTTCCCAGAGTGTAACAACTAATCATGCCAATATTATCTTGATAATGAATAATCTGTATGACTTTTGTTTTCTACAATGTTGTTCTCAAACTTCCATTGCATTACATGCACATAGGCACACGCATGCACACACGCATCTACTATAAACTTTTCTGCTGAGATCCCTCAGTGCCATCTAGAAAAGCATTAATGCTGCCACTGGCAATCATCATAGTTTTGAAGAGCCTGCAACCTGGCTTATTATAAAGTATAGTACATCAGAGAAGATACACCCCTAGCAAGAAACAACATAGAAAATAATTTCTGATTAATAGATAGATCTGTAATTTTAACAAGAATACCTTTATCATGATGCCTAGAAATACAATGTAGACTTTCGTGTTTTTTCCAGAGTTAATAGAGAATTAAGAGGAAACTCTTAGTGGATTTAAACACTTATCTTCACTAAGTATTATCACAATAATTTGAATTCATAGCTATGTAATAAATATCATTCAGTAGAGAAAATGGACCTACCCCCTGTTGCTTTGTTGACTGTATCTACTGTCTAGCTGCCCCATGGAGCTTTGTTTTCCAGGAGTCAGCATTAATTGTTCAGAGTTTAGTTCCAATTTTTACTGCTGTCATTTATTACAAACTATCAGGGGTTAATGTGGAAAAATCCTTTGCCAGAAAAATTCTTTGGGCAGAAATCACCTCTTTATAGATCTAGCGCCCAGAGTACCGCAGACCCTGATCCTGCTGTGGACTTTGGGGTTTATTTCCATTGTATAACACTTTTAATAAGACTTCTCTAAGCAAAGTCAGGTTTATGAGCCATCCCATCGCACCCCTTTCCCACCTGCTGATCCAAGTCTGAATGCTATAGAAACAGATATTCCTACGGAATCAAGACAGGGCCCTGAACGTTGCTTTCGGAAAGGCAGACGACTAGAATTTAAATAATTTTATCAGCAAAAAAAGTTCAGTCCAGCCATAAGCAAGCAAAGAGCTTTGCAAGGCATCTGCTTTAATGTCTGCTGCTGGGAGTGATGACACCCAGCACTGGATATGGTGCACTTAAACAGGTCCTGCAGCATTGCTGCCTTCCACCTGAAGCTTCCCCCTTCTAGCTTTGAACTCCATAACCTCTGTGAAAGTGACTAGTAGGTACCAGGTGAGAGAACAATCTGGAAATCTCTAAGGTTAATGCTCAGTGCTGCCCAGGGGGGTCACGCAGCTAGTGGTGCTTAGAATAATGGAATCATTTAGGTTGGAAGGGACCCTTAAGACCATCAAGACCGACCATTAACCTAACACTGCCAAAACCACCACTAAACCACGTCCCTCAGCACTGCGTCTACACGTTTTAAATACCTACCAGGGATGGAGACTCAGCCACTTCCCTGGGCAGCCTGTTCCAGTGCTTGACAACTCTTTTGGTGAAGAAATTTTTCCTACTATCCATCTTAAACCTCCCCCGGTGCAAAACCTGGCCTAAAGCTCCCCTGCTTCCAAAGCCCTTGGGCAACACCTCAGTCCTCCAGCACCGTTTCTCAGACCTCCCAGGACTAAGAAAACAACACCCTGCACCACCTTATACAGCTTTGTCAGAGTTTTTACTCCTCACCTGTAAAAATCAGGCTCTATTTCAAACATTCGCCTACTTCTGATTTCTCCTCTTGTGGGTTTTGGTGGGGTTTTTTTGGCTTGAATGGAAGTGCGTTTTGTTTCTCGGTTTGCGAGCGCCCCTTCAGCGGCCTGGCCGCCCCTCGCGCAGCCGCGGCCCTGACGGGCGGGAAGTTCCCTCAGACACCGCCCGGCTCCGGCGGCCGAGGCGGGGCAGCCGCCGCCACCTTCCCGCGG
>JAHREE010000173.1:4874041-4974821 GCA_033628505.1 Tringa tobata | reverse complement strand
AAATTCAGTGAAATTCAGTGAAATTCAGTGAAATTTGCAAGAGCTGTTTGAAGGCGGGTAGAAAGAGGTCTGAACACCACGATCAGCAGCTGTAATATTGATCCAGTCCGGTGTATCCTGACCTCCAGACCAATATGTCTCCTTGCTCCTTTTCCTCCTCCTCTGTGAAGAAATCTCTCCCTTTTAAAAGAAAGTAATTAAAATATTGCTGTTCAAGATCAGATGCAGGCCAAATGCATCCCCAGATAAAGTGGGAGCTCAATGCATTAGGACTTTGAATGATGATCCAAGGCAATCTTCACAGGGGAGTAACAGTAGATAAATCTGTGCTTACTGGTATTCTTGGCAGAAGACCATATTTCTGAGCCAGTTAGCTATGGATGGAGGGACAACTAATGAACCCATTTGGCTTCTAGTATGGATGTTATTTACTGTGATGTTAGCATATGAATAAGGATGCTTAAACAGAACTGGTAATGAGAAAATGCAGATGAATTAAATCCTTCAGTGTTCGCCAGGAGAGTGACTATTGTGTTTTAAAGAAAAATAAAGTTTTCTATACTTTCAGGGAATCTTTGAAGAATAGACAATAGATATACCAAACAGAAATGTCTTATTACAACCCCCCAAGAGTTAGATTAAACTGTGCAATATATGATACTAACCTTGCTTATATTTTAACATCAGTGTCTGTCTACAGGTTTTGACGGCGCACTTCGGTAGAGAGATATTGCCTAAGATAAAACATGGCCTTTTTTCCAGGCAGTTTATAATCTAATAATGGGAACACCAGGTCCTGGCGGTACAGAATCTAGGCACAGTACAATAGGTTTCAATATAATAAAATGCATAGAGCAGTAGAGGGGAGGGTCTTTTAAAAACCTTATGCATGTGTAATTTATTATGATTTGAGAATGGATGAAATAGGGCAAGAAATCTAGAGTTTAGAAAGGATGAAGCATTTAGAATCTATGTATCTTATGTATAGACAAAAAAAAATCCCTGCTGACATCACTAAACTCAATGGACTCTTCAGATTATTACAATATTTCTGGTTTTCAGGTGATCAAAAATGAGCATGCAAGTAGAACTAGTCTTAGGGACAAGATGAAGCTTAAATAAAATTTAGAAATGTGACTCTAAAGTATTAGGAAAAATAAAAAGATAATTCATCTTTCTTGCCTGCTTCTCTAGGACTGGTTCTCTGAATTTATCCAGTTCCATCTTACCTTAAGATGAACATAAATTAATCTGGAATCTGTAAATGGAGAACATTTACCATAAAATAAGGCTGGTGTCAACCTCCCTTCAAAGCAGAGAGGCTGCTCGGCTGCCAACAGAGCAGGCGGAACACTACCTAACACTGCCCCTCCCCATGTATCTGATTACCTCTCAGACAGACCCCGTACGTAAGCTTCTCACAAGTGAAGCACATTCATTCCTTCTGAAGGTAAACGGAGGAGTTGTTCCTTTTGGTCACCAAGTTACAGACTATTTTTGGACAAGAATGCTGCTGCTTGCAATCCCCCTGCTGTATCTGTGAGACTTGCTAACGACCGTGGTGCCCGTACACGTAAACAGTCTCAAATCACGATACGTACCCTCCCGAAAAGAAGCTACGAATATGTCTGCTCATTCCTTTCAGAGGACTGGTGCTGTTGATCGCATCGCCACAGCAAGAACCTCAACTCATACCAAAAGCCATTTGTAATTAAAATTCATAAAGAGCAAACGCACAAGGATGTGCATTTCTCACTGCATGTAGCGGCTGTGTAGAGAGAGCTGTCTCTACTAACATGCTAATATTTTTTTATATTGATAAAACAAAGCATTGAAAGTCATAGAGTTGAACTACGGAATAAAAAGACTATAATTTAAACATGACCACATCCTTCTGCAGAGGTTTTCTGAAGACAAAAATGTAAAGTTTCTACGCTTAATTTACATTGAAAGCACTGTGTGTTTTTTTGAAACCAAGTAAATAACATGAGAAAGCTTAAATTGAAGACATTGAACTGTAATCCATGAGACCTTCCTTTTAGATTAGAAATTCCTCAACTATTTATAGCTTTTTAAGCGTTGAGAAATGTATCACATTCTATTTGAGGTTGCCATTTAAAAATTATCTATGTAAGAACTTGGGATGTGCATGTTTAATTTGCAGCAAGGTATTTGCAGTCACTATTTGTAACTTGTTTTATTCTAAAAGCTAGATGAAAAAATATACAGGAACTGACTATGTTAAGAGTATCTACCATACTTGCAGAAGTGCTTCTATGAAGACTACTGATAGTTGGAAGAGTAAAACCAGATGATCTTTAATATGTAAGGTTGTTTTTTTTTTAACTCTTGGATTTGCAAAGAAACAATAGCATTTGCATCCAGCTGTCATTCTGGGTGTTATTTCTATTACAGATTGTTCACTGCTCTTTGATCATTACTGTCAATGGCTTTAGCGTATCAGAAAGAGTTTTGCTTTCTGGTGCAGGGAGCCCTGCCTTTGGTAGCACCCCCTTCCAGTGGGCAGCCTACTAAGAAGAGGTGTGAGAAAGCTCTCCCTACTTCATGTTTTGAACAAAAGGGGTTTGTTTCCTATGATTTTTATATTTTTCCTTGTATTTAATGAGTTTCCTGGGCTCTGCAGATCTGTTCTCCCACGAGGCTGATGGAAGTGCTGGTATATTTGGGCCCTCTTTCAATGAATAATAGCAGCTGTTATTCAGTGCAGAACTTCAGACATGGCCATCCCGGTGCGTGGGGAGCAGATCTCCAGGGCAATCAGATGTGTGTGCACCAGTGGAGTGTTCACTTCACCTTGCAAAGAAGGGCTGTTTGAGTCTACTAGATTTTTTGAACTACCCAGGCTGGATTTACTGGGGGAAAATGTTTGTTCAGAAGTTATAATTAACTGCTTCATAACTGCAGGCTCTTTACCAGCAGAACAGCGGGAACAAAACTGGAAAGTGCTGTCATGACTGTTGTAAAATCACCTGGTTGCCCCTTGAAAACATTTCTCCTGGGTGTTACCCTGAGCAGTGTGTCTCTCCTGCTTGCTCTGCGTACTCAAAGGGGAAACACATCTGATTTTTTTCATAAATCAGACCATATTTCAAAGGCTCCATGACCACTTTTGTGTTGCCATCGACGTGGTTCTCAAAAGTGGTGAAATACCTGAGTGAGCTGTAACTTGACCATCTTAGGTACCAATACCCGGGAAAATGCAGCAAACTGGAGTTCAGGAGCCTGACATCTGAGTCAGTGTCCAGAACCACAGGCTGGCTTTTTCAGGCCAAACTGAGCCTCTTGTGCTCTGCTCCAGCTGTATGTATTGGCTGGTTTTTGGAAGCTTGAGCTTACTGAGTTCAACGTGCAGCCTGTGAGCCTGAGCTGGTCCTTCTGGGCTCATGGTACCCTCTTGGTGAAGCTGTTTGCTTGTTCCAGATTTGAGCCAGGGAGAAACCCAAAATGCAGGTCTTGTGGATGATAAAGGAGTTGGTGTTTGACAGAGGGCTTGAGCCTTGAGCAAGCACAGCGACAGAGATGCGACTGGAGTCAGTGTGCTAGCCGTGACATGCTGCAACACCACTGCTGCTTGTTTAGCTTAAAAACGTCAGTCAGCCAATTAGTTCAGTGAAGCTTTTCAAAACATCGCCTGTGAGGCTATTATAATTAAAGTGCTAACACAAATAGCCCACATTCCAAGTGCTGAGGAGCAGAGAAGAAATCTCAACACAGGGCCGAGTCTGGACTGGATAGAAACTGTGCTGATAAACCCTTGACACTAGAATCAGGGGTTTTTAATGCCTAGTTTGCACGGTGATTTTCATCTCTCTGCCCCATTCTGCGTAGCTTGCTTAGCACGACAGCATGTCTGCCCAAGTCCCCTCCAGGCAGCTGATGGAAAAGCTGACGGCTGAAGTACTACAGGTGTCCCTCGTAAGCTGGGGCTGTGACAGAATAGGGCCCCATGCAGCGCAGAGGGGCTGCGTTCCAGCTGTGCTTCAGGGACGAGGGGAACTCGCCGTGCAGCTGTGCAGAGGAATTAGGGGCTGCATTCAAGCACAGCCACATCAATCATGGAGAATCAATTCTTGCTCCTCCCCTCGGAGCCGCATAGTGCCAGGGGCCAGCTGCCCTCAAACAGGGTTGATAAACACATCAGAGGAAATGTCAGACTGGTTCAGGCAAACCTAATACTCCTAAACCGCCGCTGACAGGAGCCCGTATCTCATCCGGCCCTCAGTGATGCTGCTCTAACAGCTCAAGCCTCTGATCCAGCCTGTCTTTTATCCATTCCTCCATCCTCCCTTGGGCTTTCCACGCAACCTTGCTCTCTTGGCTTCATGCTGCTTCAGCCCTTCATTTGCATTTATCTCTTACTGTTTTAATCTGCTTTTTAAAAGCTGGTCTTTAATTTATATCTCTTTGTTGCTTTATCCCACTGCAAAAGCCCTTAGATATGCTTTTTCAACACTCTCACAGACAAGTTCAATTTAAAAAAAAAAAAAATCTGTCCCTAAAAATAGATAGATTTTCCTGTGATTATTTTCAGGTTTGTTTTTTTTTTTTTCAAGACATTTATATCCCACTACTCCATCATTTCCAATGTTATTTAATATTCAGCTCAGATTTTCTGCTTCCTCGAGGGTTCAGTTTCCTCTTGGCTAAGAAGGAGAATCTAGGTGAAGATGTAATGCAGCTGGACAATTAGCCACTAAAAATAGTTTGCTAAAGGTCTGGGCAATACAGAGACCTCTATAAACATCAGATTTGCAGACGACACGGATTCAGGCTGAGTAGTTTGCTTAATCCTCAGTGCTCTGCTAAACGATTTACCAAGGCTGCTTTTTAATAAACCTTCCTGAACCAACTATGTTCTCCTGCTATCAACGATCCCCAAACTTGTAAATACAGTTGCCCTCCATGGCCTACAGAGTTTAAGTTAGAAATAAAATCCTAGAATAAGATTATGGTGACATCTATATTGTTTTGTCTCATAAAATTTATGCTATATTTCCTTAAATCAAAAGGACTTCAGCATCAGTTATTAATAGCAATCAAATGAATGTCATGTAACTGAGTAGGTAAAAAAAAAGTCCAGTGGGACTGAGTTACCAGAATCTGAGGTCTACTTCATTCAGCAGCACCTTTGGGTTCAGTGTATTCATTCAAATGAAAGTAATGTCAATTCACTTATACTTCATGCTCTGTGGCAGCATTTTCAGTCAGCATTTTACTTGTACCTCCCTCGAAACTCCCACTGACTTCACCCTGATGAAATGTTGGCTAGATGCTAAGTCAGGACTTCAGCATTGGGCTCTCAGTGATCACAGTCCATCAGTCCATATGGTAAACTATTGTTTGCTGGGTAAATCAAGATTATTGTATGATTCTTAATGAATTCATTACCTTCCCATGCTTGATCATTCCTTCTTCACTTAATATTGCCTCTCAACTTTCTCTGATTTTTAAGTGTGTGCAAAAAACCCCTCAAATTCCTCAGAACATTTCTTTGCCTCCCTTTTCTGATCCTATTTTTTTGTGTGAAATTGTGTTTTCTAATGCTAGCCCATAGTTTTTGTCCTGAAAGAAGCATGAGAGGGTTACTGATATACTGGAGTTAGCACCGAAGAGTTTTGTGATAGCGAAGAGTGATAGTGAGAAAAAAGGGAAAAGGAAACCTTGCAGGCACCGAGAGATGTTCACCCAAACCAGGTTTTGCTTTTTCATGAGGTTTCCAAAGGACAGTAACAATGCAACACGCCAGCTAATGCAAAGGATCAGACCTTTTATCTTGATAAGGCTTACCTAATGAAAAATTAGTGAAGGATATAGTGATACTGATTGATAGCTGCATTCCAAATCACTATCTGTGACAATATAATTATTAACAGTTAAACTTTAAAAAGCCAGTCAACTAATTGGTTTAGTTGTTATTCAAAACATTGTCCTTGAGGTTGTTATAATTAAACTCCTAGTATACATAGCCTATACTTCAAACTTAAATTCTAGTGTAGCTTGCTGCACGCAAATTGGCAAATGCCAGGACCTTGCAATGTTGTAAAGAGTAGACCAGAGGCCCTGATGAAAGAATTCATTCAAATTTTAGTTGGTCACAAGAGACAGCTGAGGCTGGGTGGACAAAGAGAAAAGAGGAATGACCAATGAGTCTGTTGAATCCAGAGATCAGGCATACATTCACACTAGCAAATTTCTGAGCAGCAAGTCATGCCTAATGAGGTCTCAGTAGTGGTATCAACAGTAGTGAACTCTGTAGTGCCTTAGGGGCTGCATCTCTCTTTCTCTTGACAGAGAAGAAAAGCCACTCATGCCCTTTATCAACTTCACCTGTAGTACAAACACTCACAAACTCTTTTCACATTAGCATTTCTGTCATTGCTACCAGTGAATCAGGGAGGAGACACCAGAGAAGATTTTTTGAGAATGCTGGAAGCGGACAAAACCAGAGGCTTCTTTTTCTCTTTCCCCTTGACCTCTTGACTGCTTTCTAATACCTTCTTGCTGAGCTACTGCCTCTTCTATTGCAGTTCCTTTTTAGCTAAGAGTGATTTTGGCTGGATGATAACTTGACATGGCAATTTTAGACTCCTGTAATTACTCTTCTTCCCCTCCAAGCCCCACAGAGCAAATGATATTTTATGTAAAGTTCTTTTGCTAATCTAGGTGGCACTACTTTGATGGGGGGTGCAGAAGCAAATTCAGTAAAACGCCTTGCTGTTGACTCAAAGGTAATGAATATGGGGTGTAGTTTGGACTTGTGATGAAGATTTGTCCCTTCTCTGCTCTCCACCCTCATCAAGCTGAGAGCAGGAATCTAAGAAGCCAAAGATGTCATAACACTTGCTGTTTGACATGGGGCAGTCATCTGCCATTATGTCTTCGTCTTAACTAGCTGTTAATTACAGGCATTCTGCCTTTGTGCTGTTTGCCTTTGGATGAAATCTTACCCCTTTTTTTGAGTGTCCCCTGTAGACATGCCCTTGAGTGACTCTTGCTAATAATCTCATTTCTGTGACACCACAAGGGCCGCAAGCAGAACATATAGATCAGTTTCTACTTGAACTTAAATCAGATAAGGTAAGTTATAATTTAAAACCCTCCTGAGGCAGAGATTAGTCTTGCACGGTCTGGTAGCTGCCCCTGACCTTGCTTATTGAAAGAAAATGACCCATAGGAAAGCTCTAGAAAAAAAAAAAGCATTTCAGTCACATAATATTTATTATTAAAGATGTATTTTCACTTCATGGTAAGAACAGAACCTATTACTTGATCTCCTTTTTTTAAAGACAAGAAAAGGAACAGTCTTAACTCCTTTTATTAGTAAAAGATTATTACTATATATTAATAAAGAAACCTAGAAGAGTTGAGGAAATGTGTATAAAAATACAGTGGACTACATCCAGATGTAGTACAGGGCTTAAGCACACATGATCCAATCCAATGCGATCCAATTAACTATGGCAGCCTATCAGCTAAAGTTACTATAGGGGACTGCCTATAGTATGCCTCAATTGCTCAGTTAATTGCTCAGTTAACGCATCTCAGTTGATGAAGATCAGTAATTTAGGAATATAATAAGTAACTTATTGATACTCCTTGTAAACAAATGTACATTTGCAAAATAATGCATGCTGTGTATTCAAAAAATCCCTTCATTCTTCCCAAATTATCTATTTTATGGAGATTTCATATATATAAAAATTTAGGGCTTGTAGATAATCACATGAAAGTATCAGTTCAGTCCCTATGAATTAGTATAAATATATTGTTCACAATCTGTGAATATTTTGATAAAGTTGTAGGCACTTTAGATTACAAACAGTAAAGATCAGCTGGGTAAATTTATATGGGCATGTGCCTTTCCCATCTGGGACTAAGTGTTACAGGATATTCATCATGGGGCATGTACAACCAGATTGAATTTGTTTGCTGTACCTCAAGGACATGAGACAGGTATTTGTCTCCTTCCTTTCTACTGATGTGCTGAAAAAGGTGCTTTTTGAGGTGTCCTCTGAGAGAGGCATTTTTTCCGCCTGCCAAAAGGTACCAGAGAAGAGAAACCCATAGCCGGATGCCACAATGGTGTAGGACAATACTAACCACTATTTCCCAGGAATACTTTGGTCTATAGGTGGAGATAAAACTGCTAATTGCATTGACAGTCACTGACAATCAGGGTCCCTGGAACTCATTCGTGGCTACTTCCCTTTGCCCAGACAGCACCAGTAACCCTGCACAGGCAGAGAACTGGCTCAGCAGTGGCTCTCCCACAGAGATATTTTAATGCTTCCAGACCAACCATCTGCCTCGAGATCCACCAGTTTGTCCTGTGATGAGCACAGGAATGGTTTGGCACCATTCCTCTGTGCAGGGCTGCCCTCGCTGCTGGCTAGAAATCACCCCTTCCTGTTACAGGTGTGCTCAGAACAGTATTTCAGTATTTCAAAAGCTGGTACAATTTCAAACTGGAATGAGAATACTATTGACTATTCTTTGAGCAGGCCTTCTTCACAGCTGAAAGGCTTCTTTTTTGGTGATATAATGAAGTCCACATTCCCCAAGTTTGCTTGTGGAGAAGGTTGTCTGAGACTGCAACTACTTCACTAAATTGAACATTCATTTCCTCTAATACCTTCCTGCACCCAAAAAGGCAAGTTACTCTGAAAAGCTAAGTTATTCGCTTGGTAAGAAGTTAGCTTGGTTTAACACACTATATTTTGATAGATACAAGCTGTTTGTTTCATATCACATTTATGTCTCTAGATGCATATACACATATTGTTTCACATTTTGTTATGGTATCTTTCCGGGTATTACACTTCAGCTGAGTAGCCTACAATTTTCCAGCGTCTTCTGTTCCCTTTCTGCAGAAAAGCACTATAGTTGTTCTCATCAGTCCTCTGTACGTCCTCAAAGTAGTTCAGATTGTTTCAATTATTTCTTCATCTTCTAAGGTGAATTTTAGCAGGCTCCACTATCACACACACGTGTCTCAGCTAAACATTTGCTGTCTCTTCTCTCCTAATTCTAGCCGGTGTTCCAGACCACTGAAATGTGTTAAGAATCTGGTCAGAGCTACTCTTTTTATGAAGGCTCAGGCACTGCACACTTTGTCCTTTTACATTCCTTCATACATTTTTCACCATTCCTGCTTCAGACCAGTGCAATGCGCTCCACCTTTTATCCTGAATGTATTTATAAAAGTTTTTCTCACTGCCTTTTATGTCCTTTGCTCGTTGCAGCTCGTTTTATGCCTCAGATTTTCTGATGTTATCTGCAAATCACTTTAAGTTATGTTCAGTGAGTGTCTGTGTTTCCATTTTTAAACAATCAGTTTTTGATGTTTAGGTCATTAGCAAGCTGTTGATGTTCTTGATATTGAGCATTTACAATACTTCTTATCTCTCCTCTGCAGAGGGATAACCTGCTATTGTTTCAATACAGAATACTGCTGTACTCTATTCCAAAAAATGTCAAAAGGATATTTCAACACTAGCTAAACTTTTTTCCAGTTTTATTCTATAAAAAAGAAATCGTAGCAAATCAATCCCATTTCAGAAGAATGTGGATTTTGACAGACTGCATATAAGACTAAAATAAGATTTCATCAAACTTTTTGCAGCCAACTGCTATTTTAATAATAATATTTCAAAAATCCGCAGGAACAGGAGGAAAGAAAGAGGAAATAAAAATGGTCTGAGTATATCTAACATGGCAAGAACATCAGATAATGCTCCATTACAGCAATGTTATTGAAGACTTACTGGCAACAGGGATCTGGCAAAGAAAGCTCTTCTTGCCTTCTGCAGGATAGAATTTTGTGTGGGAGATCCATATCAAGGCACCAGCAATGCTGCCCTGAGGCCATTTCCATGGGGATTGCAGATCATCAGGACTGTGGTACCAGATGGCAGAACTGTAAAACCTTTGCTATACGCCCTAGTTATCCCTGATAATCTGCCAGGCCTGGTTTATAGGTGAACTGTGTACCCTTTTCCTGGACAACTCAGGTTTTTTGTTTCTAGCTAAATGGTGAATTTTCTCGACTGAAGAAAGTCCAACTAAGAACAAATCAGTCATTGAGAACTGTCAAAACAGTGGAAAATGCTTTGTTAGAAACAGTAGAGTTTAAGCCCAATAGATGTATATCTGATGTTTACGTATGAATTATCTGTGGAAATCTGTCCTGCTATTCTTTATTTCTTAACTTGCATAGACTGTAACTATCACTTGTTATAATCTGTATTAGATCCCAATTCTGGAGGCTCACTCTACTGCTGACCTCAACCACAGTGATGAAGCAATCCCAGGATCTGCCCCACAATGAACTTTGTGTCATCATTTGGCATGGCAGAGTGTTCACTCATTTGCTTTCCTCTGGGAACACAGAGCCCTACAGTCCAACTGTCCTCAGCCCCAAAACCGTGCTGATTCCCCCAGCTGAGTTAAGGACATCTTCCTGCAGACCACCCCCATCCCCATCTTCAGAGATACTCTGATTAATAATTGCATCTTTCAAAGACTAGCAGAGTTTTGCACATCTTTGTAAAAGCACTTTTAAATTCAAAGCATTTTGCTAGTAGATATAGTGCATGAGACATACAGCTCTAAAGACAGCCCATGGCCAAAACCTGCTAAATCACCTCTAAGTTTTGGTGTCCTATTTGAGAGAACTTCTAATTTTAATAAGAGTCTTCCACAAATTAGAGCCTTCCTACTCCTTTGGCCAGCTGCAAAAGCTTGTTTCAAACTGATTTCCCTGAGGTTTTTCTTCTCTCCACTCTGCCACTTCCAATTCTCCTTGACGGTTGCTGCAGATAAGCATCATTAGCAAATCAGTAGTGTTTGGCAGCCTGTCTTCATTCTCCTGCTAGGGCAGAGTTATGCCACCGTCAGTAGTCCATCAGTCTTCTCAGACTTCACAGCAGACACCGAGGCAGAGCATTCAGCTCTTCTAAATGAATTAGGTGATCCAGCTGGATCCAGCCTTCTTGGAAGAGCAGACCCTGTGGCTTATTCTGGTGGCTCGGGAGGGGTAAATGCCACCGACTCAACTCTGCTGACACTATCTCAGTCCTGGAGGTGACAGAAGAAAATGGAATATATATATGCACTTGTGCTGTGCAGCTTGTCAGGACCAGAAGGTGTTAAAGAGCCCAGGGCAGGGCGCTCTGGGAGAGCTATGGCAATGGAAAGCAGACCACCCTCAGCAGGCTCAGTTGGGTTAGTTCCCCTACAGGCTGTACACAGTCCAGGAGCCGAAGGCTGAGCTCTTCTGGTGTCATCAGAAGTATAGAGTAACAAACATAAGTAAGGTTATAGCTATATGGAGAGTTGATAAAGTCAGACTGAGTATATTGGTTTATACAGATAGCTCAGACTGTCGGGGGAACACTGTACGACTGACACAGAGCAAATGATATATTTTTCGTGGAGAATCGGTTGATAAAAAATAAATACTTCCAAACTGTACAATACGCCTCACAAGGAATATATTATGTTGCCAGTATTAGTTAGAATGAACCTTTCTTAACAACTAAAAATACTTGTATGACTGAGATGTGAGCAGTAAATGTTAATGATGTCCAACTCCACTAATTCTCAGATGAGTTTATGTGTTGTGGCTTGTATGTCTATAAATACAGAAGTGGTAGAGAAGAGATGTTCTCAGCCAGCCCAATGTGGTGATGGGTACATAGCAAATTGTATTGATGTGGTGATAGGTAATTAGCTTTTTGCAATTATAACGAGACATTCTAGCACCTATGTTATGGTAGATATTGTCACTTGTGAGGACATTTGTTTTTTATTCAGATGCACAGCTTTGCCTCGTGCTTTGCAAATGCACTAGAGACAGACTGACATTTGACACAGCTCATGGTCTGGTGTGTCTTAGCTCTGAATTTCAAACCAGCTGTGTCTTAGCTCACTACTCAAAGCAGCTGATAATATCAGACTGCCTTACAGTTTAGGCCAGATGGGACTCAGCTGAGTTTCTTAGAACAGCTGGCATCTCAATTGAAATAATTTTTGCAGCTAATCAGAAAAAGATTCAAAAATCAAATTAAAAAATAAATAAAGGAGGAAATCTGAAGCCTTTTGCATTTCTCTGACTGTCCTCAAACCAGGACAAGGGAATTTGCTTTTCCGAGCTACCTCAGACTGTTTGGCCTTTTTTTATTATACTGCACCCCAAACCTACTATGCATTAAAATCTTTAGCTAGTGTGGAAGATACAGAAGTTATTACTTAAGACAAATACCAGGGCTGCATGCTGAAAGATTCTGTCTGATTGCCAGGGTTACACATTGTGGAAGCAAAGCTAAGTTGGGAGCTAGCATGAAAGAAGCGTGGGCATAAAGAGTAAGATTTGAAGGAAAGGAAAAGAATGTTTACATGAACTTTGAAAACAGTACATTAATGGAAACGTTGTGCCTGAGTTTTGTTTTAGCTCAATTTCTAGAGCTTATGCTGAAGCTGGTCAGATTCATTTGGTTCTGCGAGTAATGCTCAGTCTTGGTTTAAGTAATACAAGGTCTCACTGTTCTTGATAAATTTCTGCTTTTGTAGATTGTTGACTTTGCTTGTAGTTATGCTTGCTTATTTTCTACGAAAGCTTAGCTATGGCTGCTCATACTGTTCAGTGAAATGCTGTCAAATTATTTGTGTGCCTCTGTCAAAAACTGCCTTGTGCTGACACTGAAATGCTCTTCCCAGGTTCCAAACAGTCTCCACTCTCAGGTGGCTGGGCGCTTTCAACCAGTTGTGATGGTACCTGCATATCCCCGGGCTGTGACAGTAGGTAAGTAAAATGAAGGCAAGGGTTTTGGACATAGTTAAATTAAATACAATGGCCAGAATATGCCATGTAATAATATTTCTAGTAAAAACATTGGAGTTTGGGTCTCCTCTGGCTATCAGTTATCAGAAAATCAGCTGCAGAAAACATGAACAGTGTGTGTTCTGTCACTCCCTGACTGGAGCCCATCAGTTGTCCATAGATCTGTATTGTTCATCATGGATAGAGCTCCTCAAAATAAAGTTTCCCAGACTGCGCAAGTGGTGTGTAATGAAACCACAGCAGTCCTATTAAGCATACAGATACTTGATTTCATGAGTGAAGTGTATTACTTTCTTGCTTACAAATTTCAAAGTCTACTTGTTGTACTTTAAGAAGGTAGAATATACTTTTAAAAAGGTAAAATATGTGTACTTAAAAAATTACATATAATGCGTTTTAAATCTGATCCCGTTGCTGCCACTCAACTTGGTGCTGGATTCATTGTTCTCATGTGCTAAGAGAAGGGAACAAGAAATAGGAACTGACCTCCAAAATATCCTTTATGACTTGTATATCTATCCTCTATCTCCTTAACTATCACTAAAATTCCCAGGAAAAGAAAACAAAAAAATAGGCTTCAAATGGATTTTGTTACTTGAAAAGAACCAAACCTCTTAGGATTATCTGACTTGGTTGTTTTCCCCTCACTTTAGAGCTTCTAGAGCTGTGGGTTTTTTCATTTTGTAGCTGTTATTAGCTGATTAGCCTTGATCACGTTGAAAAGCAGTGTGAGATTTTTCACCACAAAGCATGTCTTCAAGTTTTTGGTTCTTTTTTATGTATAACATAGGCTGATAAGAACTGCAGTTGAAAGTAAGGAAAATGATGAGTGTAGAATAAAAATTTGTTCTTTAGATTGTCTTGCAGCGCAAGCTGAAATAATTTTGACAGAGCATTTAAAGAGACATGAAATAAGAATGTGGAAAATAGTGCGTCCTCAAGTTCTTTTTTATCAAAATGCAAAAGCAAGGAAGAAAACTTGTTTATATGTTAGAAATCCAGGGCTTTTTCTACTATGCTTTTCCTGTTTTTTAATCAAAAATACCAAGAAATGTGCTGTAAAAGGCAAGATACTAATTTTTTCTCTACCGGTTTCTTACATAAAGTTTCTTTCTGGCTAAACTAATGCAAGTAAGCAGTATTATTCCCTTCCATCTATTCCCATCCCCTTCCCTCTCCCCTCCCTTATTAACACTAGGCTTCTTCCTTGACAGGGTGTAAGCTGAGTTCACTTCTCAGTGGCTGTGAGCAGCTTCAGGCACAGAGACAGTGAAAGCACTGCATTGCCTTCCAAATTCCCTGCACATATACTGGGCAATCAAGCTGTGGTAGAGCGGGTATTTTCCATATTGTTGGCAAATGCTGGGTAGTACTTCTTGACTGGGAGAGAGGGAGTAAATTGTTCCCCACCTTTACAAGCTCTTGCAAAACCAACTTCTGACCTGCTGCTGCTCTGAATGTGAAAGTCTTACCAATGTGAATGAGGGCTAAAGTATATGAGCCTAAGAAACAGCACTAAGCCTTATAAGGGAGTTTGTGTATCTCTAAAGCAAATAAAAGTACCCTAAAACATTTCCTGAAGACCTATCTGCCATCTAATATCTCATCTCTATTAATTCGTCAGGAGCTGAAGCCATTTTCCTGTGGACTTTGTGCAGTGTGTTAGGGAAGCTTAGCCTGTGCGAGCAGCTAGGCTGTAGTGAACTACTGGCCATCAAAAAGATTTAAGTTGCTTTAAATAGACTTGTAGGAATCTGAAATACTTTAATCGCCTAGCTTGCAGCAAAGCATTTGCAGTGTCTGGATTTATTTATATTCTCCTCACATCCTCTGGAGCAAGAGATAATGGCTGATAACATTTCCTTCTACCCCACTAACTTTCCATAATTATTGTACAAAGGTTTCTGCACATGTCCCTGGACTTAAAGCATGGTGACAGGGCTGCCTGTGCAGAACAGAGCATCTATTTACTAGGGTAAATAGGAAGTGAAGAGTCAGGATTTGATACATATTTTATGAATAAGCAATATGTGGAAAACAATTACTGTTGTGAAAGAGTAGGTGGTTCATTAAATTTTAAAGTCAAGGAATTTGAAATTATCCACTAGCTACAGCATGGTAGGTTTGTCCTGGCCTTGGACAAGGATAGTGGTAAGGTAGAAATCTCTTTGCTGTGAGGAAGGAAGCAATGTGTATGCTAGACATTACATAATAACTACATATTTAGTATCCGCTCCTTAAATCTTGTTTGGGATATTTCAGTGGCCTTTTTGACATCCCGACTCAGCTGCTTTCATCATTGCCATGATTTGAACTTGAGCTGCATGTTTGCCTGCCACAGGAATTGGTTGGATGAAGCTTGAACAACCCAGACGCAGAGTCCCCATGTCGGAACCCCACAGTTAACCCCTGCTCCCCAGTGCTGACTGCTGGATTTAGCAATACACAGTCATGGACGGGGGGATCTTTGTCAGGACACTCATTGGCCTTACAACCTCCCCAATTTGGGGTAACCCCCTCAGCCCATGTCACCCCCCCCAGGGACGCCAGCCTCAGTGACGCCACAGCAGGTCCAGTCTCTGGCTCCCCACAGCCCTGCCCTGCCCCGCTGTGGGCCCTGCCTAGCTGGGCCTACCCAAGGCCCCACGGCCCAGCCCAGCCTTGTCCCCTTCCCAGGATGGTGCTCCATTCCCCAGGGCTGGGCCTCTCCCTGGTGTCCCTATGTCCTCCTCTTGGCTGGGGTGGTGGGACAGGCCCAGGCTGCCAGGCCCTGCCCTGCCACCCTGAGGGACCCCTCGCCACAGGGAGATGCCGGCCATTGCTGCACCCTCCTTCTTCTTTTCAGCCCCATTTCCAACTCACACCAGCTTGGTTTTTCTTAATAAAATGTGAAATGCAAGCTGGTATTTCTTTTTATCTTAAAGGTCAACATTTGGGAATGCTCTTTCATACCTTATATGCAGAGAAATCTCTAGGACGGAAACACAGTTCATCCTGCAGGGCTGGGCCTAGTCTTCACTTCCGCACCCACGTAAAATGTATCGGTGGCTCATTTCAAAATTCTCTCTCAGTTCATCCACACGCTCACACCGCAGTCCACCTGGTTCCTCCACATGCTTTTCATTTCAGTGCTCTTTAATTTGTGTTGAGTTTTTCCTTAATTTATGCCATCCACAAAAGCTTGAGCTTTTAATGCCCAAGGGGCATCCTGGAGTGAGACACATCGGGCTGCTGCTGTCAGCCAGGAAACGGCTGGAGTTATTGACTGTCTTGATCTTTGGCTGGTCATTTGGGAGGCCACCCATGCCTGCTAGATAGCTGTCAAGTTGACAGAAGAGAGGAAGCTTTGCTGCGTCGAAAATTTCTAATGAGATTTTTATGCTTCTCTGAAGTCAGAAAGCTAGGACCTATGAACCCAGCTGTCCTGCTAGGCAGGTTTGAGCCTCTTACAGAGGTCAATCTGCATTCCCAATATCCAAGTGTTGGTATTAAACCCCCCAAAGTCTTGTGGGCTAAAGTACAGCAATGATACTTCAGTTTGGATTCTGTATTTTGATGGTATTCAGCTCAAAGTGTAAAAAAATCAGTAGGCAGAAGACACCTCCTACTCAAATAGTCATATTGCTGTAATCACACGGACACAGAGGAAAAAATGTCACCTGATTTGGCTGAATTTTCTCTACTAGTTTTCAGTGATGCTTAGACACAAACAATGATGGGTATTTTTATATACATACATATATCATCTAACATCCTACCACCTCTATTAAAATACTTAAGGTACACTTTTTTTGTGTAACTCTAGCACAATTTCAACACAGACACAGCTAGAAATGGCATTAAACTTAGGGTGAGGAACAAACAGCTTAAACACAGGATCATATCACTGATGCTGTTTGTGGACCAGCTGCAGCTTTTCTTCTTTCGGACTTCCTGCAAGGAATAACAGGTCCAACCAACAGCTTCAGCAATGTCAGGAGTTACACAAAGCTCACGGGAAAGTAATTTTTTCATAAGGCACAGTGAAGAAAACATCGGATTTGACTGATATGCACTTGAATTTTTATATCTTGTTTCTGGTCAATGCAGGGGTGGAGAAGAAACTGTTGTGTGGATTTCCGAGGTCCTTTCTCTCTTCCCAGGATGGCTTGGATGGTCCATGCAACTAAGCTGGTACTCCAGATGACTGCTTCACTTTGTGCTGTGTATGTCACTCCCTCTATCCCAAGTCACACTGAGCCTTGCTGACATAAATGTAATGGCCCAGGATCATTCTCCATGGGGACTTCCTGTCACATCTTGAATGAGCATAACTATTGTATCATGGTAATGGGGTATAAAAGAGGCCAGCAATATTCAAGTTTTAAAAAAATATAATGATTTGCTTCTAATTTTATGTCTTTGAACTGAAAGTAATGACTTTCCAGATATTTCTGTTATGACTTCAGATTTCATGGTTTGATTTTGGAAGACTCCTTCTCCCCAAACTGACATTTTTTGGACAAACATTTTTGTGATATTTTATCACATATTGTTACCAGTTGCAATTTGTCTTTTTCCTAGAATTTCTCACAATGTTCTAGAGTTGAGTATGTTAACAGAATTTTAAAAATACAGCAGTTAAATGCTTTTCATACAGTAATAAAAATAAATCTAGCGTTAGAAAGGATTAATAGGGCCTACACTCAGCTGCTGTTTGCATACTAAACATCAATTGGCCATAAAGAAATAAAATTTTATATAAACTTGCAATGACTGGCAGGCTTGAAAAAAAGCTTCTTAGATTTCCTATTTTTATTACCATTTGCCCAAGATTTTTAGAATATGCAGTGTCCATGTCAAAGATACAATAAATGGGTTTTGTGTTTATCATTAATCCATTTGACAGCTCAACATTTGTAATGTCTGTGATTAAAATCCCTCAATATTTTCTTGTATATTGTGTTCTGTTTCTCAAAATGGCAGAGGTTCACAGAATTAATAAAAAGAAAGCAATCAGCCAGCAAGCATCTGTTGGTCTGAAACAAACTGGGACCAATAAGGCCTTCACACAAGGAAGCAGCCGTCCACATTTCTCACAGTCCCTGCATAAAGTTCAGCTCGCTGGGCTTTTCAATGACAAGTGAAGCTAGAACCAGCAGCCGTCACTCGCCTGGACCATCTGCTCTGTTCTCCATTCAGTGGGAAAGGAAAAATAAAGTGGCATTGTAAAAGTCCTGGCTAACATATTTATTATTCTCAGGTAACTGGAAGCATCCAAGGCACGTGCATACACACAATGTATTTGTGTGAGTCTTCATTGAACTGATAGTTCTTCATCTTGAAAGCGGCCTCCTTCTCTGTTCTGCGTGTATATGTGCATATGTGTGTGTGTGTGTGTGCATTGAATCTGCAACGTGTTATATGTGCAGAAGATAAAGCATTTGCCAACATTTCTCAATACTGAGACTATTCATTTGGGACCGTGAAGAAGAAAGAGGTAAATCATGGTTTAAAAGCTTCACAGCATAGCGTGCATTGCTTAAAACGGTCCTCTTAGTGTTTATTCATTTGACATAATGCTGATAGAAATTATCAGATGTGATCTGTAATAGAGAGCAGTATTAGCCGTATCACTATGAAAGGGTGGCTTGTTATATGCTACTTGTTTATTCAAATTTATTAAAAAGGCCTGAAAATTTCAAATGCTTCTGCATATGCATAAGCATTTAAGAGCCAGATCAGAATTCAGTCTGGCTGTTCTGATTTAGTGCATTGAATGACTAATGTGATGAAAATCAGGAAATCTTGCACATTTTGCTGATTGATTGTCTAATTTTTTAAATCTATTTGTGCCTCGGTTTCCCCATCTCTAAAAAGAGGAACATTTCACGTGTCCATATTTGCAAAGTGCTTTAAGACATCAATTAAATTTGGTCCATTGATGGAAAGTTTGATTCATCATCTCTTGTCCAATGCCTGCTGCTCATGGACATTTTGGAAATGGATTAATCAGATGCAGATGCACTTCTGCGTTTGTGAGATTATTTCAGTTCAAGAACCATTGAGAAAACCTCAAAATATTTCTGAAGGCGCTGAAAGAAAAAAGAATGTAATATTTAACAAAGGACTAAAGTCTCAAGAATGTAATGAATCAACAAATCTTGAGAAATTTCACAAATTAAATATATGTGACAAAGGTGACCAGTTTTGTGCCTCAGTTTCTCTGCAGAATGGGATTAAGGAAATTACCTGCTTCCCAACAAAGCAATAAGAAGTCAATTCAGTCATAGCTACCCAGTGTGTCGAAGATGTAAATTTCTAATCATTGCTTTGTTTCTTTTAAAGTCATAATAAGGTAGAACAGAGGAACTAAGACTTCATAAAAAAAAAAAAAAGTGGCTACAAACGCATGTTTGCAAAAGGATTATTGGCTTCTCCAGGTGCTCTGTTCCCTTGGATAGCCACAAAAGAAATTAGGTAGACTTTTCTGGAAATAGGATCAGATTCTTTTTCCGATACATCTAAATCTAATGTCGTGTTTTGGAATTCAGATGGGTAACAGTTGGCAGTGCTCAGACAGATTTATGGAGCCTGACAACACCCAGATGTGTACCAGGAGCAGCAGACAAGCAGCAGAGGCTGCAAGTGAATAAAGAATGAAAGTCAGAGGATACGGTTCATGAAAGCAGTTGAAAAAATTTGCATGAAAATCCAGTGACCTTCCTGCTCTTGGTTCCTGTTGACAAGTGGCAGACACTTGTCCTACACCTCCTGCCATCTTGCTGGGTGTCTCACCATCACATATGTTGAGCCATGGAAATGGAAAAGTCAGGGAAATAGAGCCCGATCCATTGAGGACTGAACTCATGGGGCACGTGGTTTTTTTTATAGCTGGTTCCGTGTAGTGATAATGAGCAGCCATGTGGCGTTGCAACCTACTCCTTATTTACAGCATAAACCAGCTTTATTCCTGCAAGGGCAGAGCCAAATGTTTTACAAGCAAGCAGTCTGCATATTTCAAATGAGCTGTTTCTATAATTCTAGCCCTTGGTAGTAAGAACCGAATAGCATAATGATAGGTAAGGAAGTGGTGGTGTTGGGAGGAGATGACGGAAGGGTTTTTTCAGCAAACAAGCAGAGCTGGGAGCTTGTATCCTGCTGCTGCTGACACACCACGATGTCCCATGAAGTCACCAAAGGAAATCTTCAAAACATAAGTACATACAACAAGCATATCCTAAGCAAAAGCATGTGTAGCATAAAATGGAGTGCGCCTGGTCCATAATTAGCTCAGGAGATACAGACGGGAGTCCTCTGATCTGAGCTCAAGGCTGGCAGATGGCTGCAGCCATCTAAGTAGAGGTTACTTTTGAAAATGAAATAAATATCAGTAAGAAGTAGGGAGCAACAGGGTTTTTCTTTATTGCTGCAGCAGCTCTGGTTTAGATTGTAAGATAGCTATACTGGCTTATTTTTTTCTCTACACACTGCAGAAAAGTGCCCAGGTGTAGTGCCTGCCCAGGTGCTATGGGGTCTCGTCTTGTATCCAATAAGAAATATTTTAAACATCACTCACTTCTGCACAATATATAGAAGGGAATTTTGTTTGTTTGATAATACATATTTATATTAAGAGCATGAAATTAGAAATTGTTAATATTTGGACACGTCTCAAGATACGCTATGTATAGAACCATAGAATGGTTTTGGTTGGAAGGGACCTTAAAGATCATCTATGTAGACAGAGAACGTAACATATTGCACAAAATGTTGCACCAATTGTACTGCAACCACTGTACTTCTCTCTAAAATTATGCTTCCTTGTCACTATCTCCTGCCTCATAAGTAAGAAGTCGGCATGAATATGTTTATATTATGCAGAAGAGGCTTTTCACTGGTGTGAAGCAATTGTGTGTAATCCACATTGCACTGGGCGTTTAGCCAGCCAGGGTTGTAGGCAAGTGCCATATGTCATTTCTCAAGTACATGATACATCATTGCTTGAGACCCAAGCATATTTTACCACATATATTGCCCATCGGTTTCTTGTTTTTATCTGTGGATTCTGCATGTTTCTCATTGCAAACTCTCTGCCTTCTGTTCTTTTTGGAAATCGCTTTGCTGATTATAGATACTATCAGCCCAACCAAGAGCAGAAATGATACCATATCCTCATTTCATGTAAAACTGAATGTTATATTTGTAAGATTGATCTGCTGTTATGATGCTCAGAGGAACTGGGCAGATTCAAGGAACAATACAGCACCTTCATTAGCAGATTAAAAAGAATAGCACTCAAAGCAGTTACTGAAAAGGGTAAAATTTTTCTCTGGACTCTACCTGCAGGTGTCTGGTATGTTCCATCAGCTGTAAAGAGATAACAGTTCTGTTTTATCTGCCTATTTATTCCTCTTGCAAATTTCCTCTTTCTGCATGGGATGTGCCATTGGATCTGCAATAAAATACACTCTGTGGGTATGTGAGATTGAAAAAAGTGGTGAGTTTGAGTTGCAATCTTGGAGGCAGAAGCCCTTAAGCCAGTGACGGTGTGGTGAGGATTCTCCCTTTCAGCAGGATTAATTCCATGTTTTCTAGTTTTCCTTCTCTCTGTGCAGGTAAACTTCTGACTGACCTGTTTCACTTTGCATAAATAATTAACAAGTTGCCGGAACTGGGATTTGAGGGGCTTTCTCCAGGCTAGAATGTGATTCTCACAGTCTGGCTCCATGGCTAGAAGATCTTGTATCATCACCAGCATCACCCTTCTGGCAGCACTGTGGATCTAGCCGTAGAAATCTGGCCAAAACGATCTAGCAAATTCGTTGTGGATGTAGATAGTCTGGGGAAGGACTGAAACAGTGGTATTTGCTTATAATTATCTTTGTCCTGAACAGTTCGTACTCTAAAAAATAAGACAGCTGGAAGACCTCAAACTATCATTAATATGGTTGCATCCCTCCTGTGTGGCATTTTCTCTGTACTGCTTTTTCTGTGTGAAGGACTTGGTCATCTGAATTTTGTGTATAGTTGCCAAGAGATATAGTGAAGGAAGAACTCTGAAGAAGGACATGAAGGAGGAGAAGTTAGAGACGCCAGTTATCATGGGATTCCATAGCTGCTTCATGCTTTAAGAATAGCAGAAGCACAGTGGCAAGACTGGCAAAAAGAATCCAGTTTGGCTCTTCTCCCACGTTTTGTAGGGCCCTGCCATGAGGATGGCAGCCTGTCCTGGTCCCCCTCCTCAGTCACCAGCCTTTCCGTCCTTGTTTACAGCTTCATGTCCCTGGTCAGCTGTAAGCAAATGTGACCCATGGAAACACACAGTATTTATTACCTGATGAGCAGATGTAGGCCTTGCAGAAACCAGCACCACTTCTGGCACCACTGTTTGCAGATTAGTTTGAGATGACTAGCAAAAGTTTCCTTACAACCCTGATCAAAAGTGATTATTACCATTACTTTATTGCGTTCTCTTTTTTGAGAGACCATCAATGGAATCTCAGGGAGAAACTTTCCCTGGGTATATTTTTTTTTAGCATTTCAATATCTTAATTGACAATTGACTCTCCTTATAAAGTAATTTGTACAGATTTGGTGAGAGCAGGGAAGTACCTGTGTTTAAGATCATTGGTGATGCTGCAGATGATGCCAGTTTGCATGGTACAAGCTACTGAATGGATGAAAGCAATGTTAATGGAGTCTTACGTAGCAGTTTTGAATGGACTTTATATTAATCAAAATATTGACTTTATAATCCTTGTCTACTGAAACTATCCTGTATGCTTTTAAAATCAGGTTCAAGGAAAATGCAGATATACTTGGAGAAAGCGCATTATAATAAAAAATACAGGTTCAAAGCAATTAAAAGTGGCTAGGTTTCTGGATCAGTTTTACTTTGATCCTGAAATCGCATATAATCCGAGTACAGCTCACTTTTAGTAGGATGATAATTGAATAGACCTCTGCTGCTCTCTTCTTTTTAAGCCACTGTGCTATACTTTGGAGAAGGAAAAATATATTTGCTGAAGCTTCAAAACTGGGAATTCAGACAACTTGCCCCCACTCCTGGTTATGTCAGAGGCTAAACAGGTGCACCTTAGGACACACTGTAAAACAGCGTTTTCCTTGTTAGGGTGTCCTTAATTGTAGCTTGAGGATGATAACATCCCTTGACTTCAGCATTATGAAGATAAATTCATTAACATTCATTGCAGTTGGGTTGAAGGTGATATAGAAATGCAGCCCTTGCCACAATCATGCTGAGGGCTGTGGTTCAAGACCTGTCCTCTCAGCTGGCCTTGGCTCTTCTTCCTCTTCATCCTTTGCCTCCGAGAGTGCTTGGTTGTGAACCCCAGTCTTCACTCCCAGTCTGTACCCCCATTTGCAGCAGAGGAAATATGGAATCATGAGCTCCATTCCTGCAGTCAAGTGTCTAAACTATTTCATTGAGTGTGCCCTTACCTTCCTTGCTAAGATACTGGTTATCAGCAGCTCCTCTTTTGGTGTATCATATCACTGCTGGGGGAGGGAAGTAGCAAATGTATGTGACAACATCAGCCAAAGAATCTAAAATCCTTTTTCTTTGCCATTTCACTGCACAGGAACAAGACACAGTCTTGCTTTAGTCAGTAACAGTACCTCTACTTGCAGATGGAAATTCAGTGCTGATAATATGTTGGGTTCTTATCATTAGCTGAATTTTAAATACATAAGCTGACATGTCAAAATGTAAGTATAAGCAAGATCTGAGATCTCTATTATAAGGTTTTTAAGTCTATCTCCCAAGCTTGAGTTCAATGCAGGACAAAAGATATCTGAATTTAAATATATTACTGTTTTGCTTGTCATCAATATAAATGTTAGACGTTTTCTTTTCAGAATATGGGACTGCGCATCAGTACTAGTCATTAGCTGTAAACCCCTTTACTTTATGCAGCGTCATTTGCTGCTGGATTTGCATACATTTTTCTAATGACTCCACCTGTCAGCTGTCATGGTTTCTGCAGTATTTGAATATTCCACTGTTCAGAGTTAAGAAGGCTTATGAGATCTTGGATCATTTATCGGTATTCAGTGTGGAGTTTCATTATTCCAGGATGGATTATGGAGGCACAAACTGTTATTCTAATGGCTTCTTTGCAAGTGACTAACAATGTCTTATCAGGGACATTTTATGTAGCTGAACAGTATGTTTAAAATAATACGATGCGGGGTGTGCAGTGGACAAGATACCAACATTTGTTGTATTTGTATTCTAGGACACAAGGGTATTAAGGAGAAATGAAATGGCAGCTGCAGCTGTTGTAGGCATTCCCCAAAGGGATAGCGCTAATAGGATATATATCTTCATCCACAGCTGAGTTAATTTTGAAAGCAGAGGACGAAAAATGAAACTATCCACATACAACAAAATCTTGGATAATGGGGGCGGGAAGGAAGTAGCCGCCCTCACTAATCTGTGACATCATTGTGATAAAAAAGGAAATCTTTCAACTAGAAATCCTAAAAGAGAAGGTTTTGTAAGGCAGCTGAAGTATTAGTCTGTCTCAAAAAAATAGAACACTTCGGGGAACTGTGTGTCTAATGGACAATGTTTAAAATCTACAAATACTCTATATCTAGAGTGCTGGAAAAGCATTGCTCAAAAAGGGAATAACATTAAATCTTTTTCAGGCCTGGCATTAAAGGCTGTATTTTCTATGTTTATGCTGTAGATGAAATATGGTGATGGAAACACGAAGCCACAAAATCTACAAGAGAAATTTAGCTTTTAGTCAGGCCCTAACTTCATTCCGACTAGATTTATGTTGTGCATTTCTTCTAAAATAGTATAATTTTTTTAATGGAGCCAAATGTAGCTTTTTATTTTGTCTCTGAGAAGCTTTCAGTCTGTCTCCTAGATCCCAGGGTTTATTTCTCTCTGGAAATTTGCCAGGTACGATACTGTGCAGAAAAATTCCTCCAACCTTTATTTTTTACTTGACTCTCCACCCAAAGAGTGTGATCCACAGTAAAAATGTCCTCACATGCAATGATTTCTCCCCTGCACAATGATGGACTTGAATGTCTTAAAGCCGCATCTTTGCTGGGAATTCTAACAAAAATTCTCCCAGAGGGGCAAATTTATTCAGACTGAATGTGGTCAGAGGTGGTACCTGTGCTCTTTCTGCTACTTTTTATATACCTTTTTTTTTTTCAGCTGCTGTCATCCCAGAATTTTCTTCCCAGCTTGTGCATCATTAAGGATGACTGCCACCAGCCTTTTCTCTAGTGTTGCATCTGAGCAGGTGCGTGGGTAGATCTACACACGTTCACAATTCTGTTGTATTCACAATCCAAGGCCTGTGTCATTTATATTAAAATAGGAGATTGGGTCAAACCACAAAAGTCAAATTTGGGGTTTCAAACACCCATTAGCTGCTAAGCTTCTGAAACTTCTCTTTATCCATTATGAACACTGAGGTTATTTTGTAAAATTTGAGTCTATTTTAGGTACACTTTTTCTGGATTTGCTGGTCCAGAATGCCATTAAAATTTGGGAAGCTGCTGATGTATTTTCTGCTAATTTTGGCTAAACCTAGAAGGAAAATATCTGCCATTTTAAACCAATTGTGACTAATAAAATCTTGATTGGGCATAATGGAATATAAAAAAATAGGTTATGTTAATATGTAGAGCATTTAAAAGTGATAAAAAGTCTCTGTTCCATCCAATATAGAATCTGGGTAGGATATTAAAGAAATCCTCTTCATAAGGGTTAAAGGTATTCAAAGCAATATTTTTTTACATCTTTATGAGAAGTAGAGCAGAAATACTGTAAGCTTTCGTTTTTCAAGATAGCAACTGTTCATTTGCTATGGTGAAGAAAAAATGTTTACTCATGCTCACTTGATCAAACTACTGGTTTTTGGTTTTTAATTTCCTTTTTCTGAAGCATCAAGAGCGGGTTGCATTGATTCAGTGGCCCTTTGGGTCAGTTTTCTCTTTCTGCTTAGTTCCTGTGGAAATAGTGTAGAAGCTGTTGCTAAGAACTTGTGGAAACAGAGGTGATGGTGGATGCTTTGCTACCATCCCAAAAGCTCATGTTTTCCTTTGGTTCCCTTCCAGCTTTGAGAACCTATCGTGTTTGCTAATAGGAAAGTTTTCCATGGATACAAATATTTTTCATCTGTTTTTTCTCTTCATCACTGTCGCTTTCCCCACCAGCATAATTAGTTATACTAATTACAATATAATTAGTTATACTAAGTTCCATATTAAACCCATGCATATTACCAACTGTTCTGCAGGGGAAAAAAAAAAAAAGGAGAAAAATAAAAAAAGAGATGCACTTTAAAAGTAATCTCTGTAGATTTAAGGCAATAATCTAATGGATCAGCAGCTACAGCTGCGTAGTGGGACTTACCCAAGAGAGGGAAGAAGGGTTTGTTTCTGTTTTCACTGAGGCACATGCAATGCTGTTCTGCACCATGGAAACGCTTGTCTCAGCCCCTGCAGTGGAAGCAGTGAAGGATGAGGTTGTTTAAGTGACACAAATTATCTCTCCATCGGAGTGTGAGGTTGAGTTTTTCAAGCCCAGTGCTCAGAGGTTGCAGTAGCTCGGTGTCAGCACCGGCTCCCGCAGCAGTACTTCGTGTGGCACGAACAAAGCCTCCCCCACGTACACCCTTTCCAAGGTAACCACTGTCCTTCTGTAGCTAAATCAAAGCTCTTTGCAGGGCCAAGTGAGAGAACTGAGACAAACACCAAAGTAAAGAGAGAGAAAGCAGTCAGCAATCCCGTAATACATTTCTTGGACTCTATGGTAAATTGCCTCTGGAGTTTGAAGGGGTCAAATCTGGGTTCTGGGTAGTGAGGGAATTGTGCCCAGGTATCTGAATGTAAAACTCCTTGTACACGTGACACTAATTTGGGGGCGACATTTCTCATCATTTCACATCCCTTTTCTGAAGCCTGCCCGTAGCCTGGACTGTCACATTCCCATTTAAAAAGAAGCGTATCAAGACCATTACTTGATATAGCACCCTGCTTGCCTCAAGTTAGTGTTTTCTTAATTCGTTGTAATGAGATAATGGGAGATCACACAAAACCTAGCCACTTTCAGCACTTCAGGGACTTTTCCCTGTCCTGGTGGTGCTTCCCAGGTAATTGATAGTGGCGCAGCAGTGCCTTTGAACAGGGAGCTCCTTGTTCAGGTTACAAAGCACTTTCCGCAGACTCCTTCCGCAGACTCCTTCTTTGATAAAACCTACTGGAATTATTTTTTTTTGCCCTTTGGGAGAAGGGAGGAGCTCTCTCACTACACACGCCTTGCTTCAGGCCCAATGCCACGCTGCCTGTGCTGCGGGGGCCAGGAACTCTGTCAAGCAATATAGACTGCAAGACTGGAGCCAGAGCAACCATCTGGCTAATTAAGGTGTAGCGCTGGCAGAGATGAAGGTGAATCCTGCTAAATACTCATATGACTCTGTAGGGTATGGGAATGAAAACTAATGGGGCAGAGAGTGATTTGGGCCTGAAAATCATCAGTCTCCCGCTTTCCCCCACTCATCGCTGAATTATTTGAGTAAAGGTTTTAAAGCATGTGAGTTGGTTTTTTTATCATTAGCCAGTGACTTTACAAAGTAACATTTATGGTTAAAGTAATCAAGAATGACTGCAGTCAAAATTCCTCTGTTCTGCTGCTGGCTTAGCTGCTGGCTTCATCTGTGACGGCGAGCAACACAGCCACTGAATACTTCAGGTGATCCATAATGATTACCATCCTGTGAATCAGGGCAGGGTAAGGTACACCTTTTTGGAAATCATTAAGAACAGGCTTTACTCAAAACAAGAACTGGTTCTTTACTCAAACAAAATGCCCAATGAAGTAATCTATACAAGCTTTGTGTTTTAAAATCACCTTCATATCATGTTCTGCTTAATATTCTAGCTGTTCTCTAAGGGAAAACGTAAGGGAAAAATATTTTGAAACCCTGTAACCGTGCAGATATTTTCCCTGATACATTTGATGATAGCATAATAACTTCTATCTATAACTTCCATAGCTAGAATTTCTCTTTGAGCTTATGGCAGGAGGAAACAGGAGCTAGTAAGCACATTAGCTACCAAATTTATCTAGTGCTTTTGCTGTGAAAACTTTTCCAAATGACAGTAGCCCTGCATTTTAGAAAATTATTGCCTTTCCAGAGAGTGCAGCATGAGGAGAATGGATGTCTAGAACAAAACCGTTGATGCCGTGGATCATTTGTTCACAGGGGGTTTCACTCCAGTCTGTTTCTAAATGGGTCTTGAGAACCGAATTCCCATTAGCGGTTCATCTAATGATCTTCCAGTTTAGTTTAATTTACAAAGAATCCAGGTTGTGTGTGCCAAGACAGCTTTCTGGTGTGACCCCAAGCACAGTAAAGTGAGCATTACTGGGAATGCTCTCCGGATGTGAACTTAAACACTAGTGTAGGTACACCCTTTAGTTGGTGCTGAATTAGCAGTGAGTACTTGTGACACGTACCCATTAGGGGACTGCGCCTCAAGTATCTCCGAAAACAGCCTCTGTATTTAAGCCTCCCCTAAGGCCTATGAAGGAGAGGAAATCTGCATTTATCCGTGATCTCAGTTAATTCAAACCGCCGTTATTTGGAACAAATCATAATCACTCCTTCCTGTAACGAATGCAAATGTTCAGATTGCCAGATGGATTTGAATGAGTGACAGCCTAATTTTTACTTACAAAAATAATAATAAAAAACTTAAATTGAAATATTTCTGCCCCTCATCTACAGTTAAAAATTACCAACGTATGGAAATGTTTTGAGGAATAACACATCTCAGGCCACTCTATAGCTTTTGGGCCATGGATTCCGCCACATGGAGCCTTAATATGGTGCCATAGAAAACTGTGATATTTGCACAGATGTGTGCTATAGAGTTATCAATCATGTCTGTCTGTGTTCAGTGTTTATACAGTTTTCCCAAAAGACATTTGACTTCAGTAGTCTTAATCAAAAGTACCTGCCTGTTGATTAATATCTAGTATTTATATTCAAAACTCATCAATTCTCAATCAATTAACCAAGAGTATTGATCTTGGAGTATGAAATATGGGCCTTTCCTAGTAAGTGCAGCTACAGTTGCAATAAGCAAAATGTCTTGAGATTAGCTATAAATCTGCATAAAATCCAATATTACTAGTGGCTTTCCACCTTCTTTGTTGGTCTGATTTGACAGAGTTTATTTTCATTGCAAAGATGTAATTTCTTAGCTGCTCTGCTGTCTGTCTTTAGATGGAAAATATATCATTTTGCTGGAAATTTTTTATTTTCTGTGAGAATTATCACACTCTGACACACTAAGAACAAGGGAAACATTTGTATTTGCTATGGGACATCTTTTCTGGTGAAGCCACTAGAAAAAATAGGCTTTTGAACATCCACTGCATGTTCTTGTTCTTGCACTTGCACAGCAGCTAATAAGGACTTCAGACAACAGCAGCTCTTTGGTTTTTGGGGTTATTTTTTGCTAGCTTGGTAAAAATATTTCTCCAAGATCAAGATCCAGATTGATCCAGCCAAGTAGGACAGGGCAATGCATGGAGTAATAGTCAGGGAGACACACCTAACATGCAAAACGTTGAGAATATTATTTTTTTTCACATTATCATGAATCAAAGGCACTAAATACATCTTCAAGGTGCTATTCCATATGAAGGCTGTATCTAAATGCATTACTGATGTCTATAGGATGTAGCTGTGCATAAATAATGAAATAATCTCTCCAGCTTGTCAAGTGGTGCATGTATCGCTCTTGGCCATATTAACAACAGAGAGGGTGTAGGCTGGAGGAAACTGCTGTTTCTGGGTGACCCTGATGTACTTCTGAACAGGGGGAGCTTTCTCTGGTGGTAATATTATCACATGCTCGTCTCAGCAGACTGTCTTTCAAGCCTCAGTGAGCCCTAAGGGTCCTCAGCAGAAAGGTGGCTGACAAAAAAGCACTGGTTTCTAAGAAGAACTCTCTTTCTGTCCTGCTATCTTAGCTGCACGCATTAATTGTCCTGCCATTGCAAGAATAATTCACTTTGTGTAATTTAATTTCAGGTACTGTCTGGGTATGGAAGGTGACTGGTGTATATGTAAGGAAATTAAAATGTCTTTTCTGTTCTAAGGTAGTAGAAAGGAAAAATGAGCCATTGTCTTTTCTGCTAAACAGAAATTAAGGAATCCCTCTGTATCAACCGACTTCTGATTGCAGGGAGATATAAACAGTCAAAAGTCTTAGACCTTCTTTTCTCTTTTTTAAGATTTTATTTCTGACTTTTTCTGTTTATCTTAGTTGCACAACATCCCCTTTATGCCTCGGGCTTCTTCAAGTCTCTGTAAAACAACTATAAAAGGACTGCAGCGTAACTTTTCTCATCAACAAAAATCCCCCTCGCCAGACGAATTGCTGCCTTGAACAACCCTCTGAATGACAGCCAGCATCCTTGGAGCACGGGGAGGGGGTGAGAAAGGTGAGACTGCCAGGACGTTGGCAGAGACAGGGAAGAGTCTTCGTATGACCCACCACCCGCCCTGCCTTGCTGACATTGCCCTCCCCGTACCGCAGTAGCCAGCTCTACTGCAGTTCACCCGACATGAGACACGCCGTCTTGAGAGCCCCCACGTCCTGAGGTCACCGTAGTGACAGACACAAAGCCAGAGGTCGTGGTGTGCCTCTGCTCTGCTTCTCAAGGGTGGAAACTTTTACTACTAGAAGGTTTCTGCGATATACTAATAGTTCAGCATCCTCAGGACAGTGCAAGGAGAAGTGAAAATGCATCACCGATGACCGTAACTGAAAGCCAGGTCTCAGGGGAATTCTCAAAAATGATACATTTAACTAAATGATGTACTTCACTCTCAGAATGCCTTCAAGTAAGGGGACGATCGTGTTCCTCTTGCAGCTTTCCATAGTTTGCCAGCCCTCAAGCACAGCAGCTCAGCCCCACACGTCTGCTTGCCAGCCCTCTTCCCTGCTGCTCCACACCCCAAACCTGGGAAAAGAGCAAAGAGGGCAGATGGGCTCAGCAGCTCTGCTGGTCAGACTGTTCCTTGGTTTCAGTTTGGGAAGGACAGAGGAAGGAGAGCCCTTGTAAATGGATTGAGGTTGGCAGTGCTTGTGCTGCTGCACAGGGAAGGTTCTGCCAGCTCTTCCTGGGCTTTATACCTCAGAGGTGATAAGTTGCTAAAGGTTGAACTATGTCGTCAGAGAGCTAAGCCTGCAAGGGCAGAGATTTAGTTGTGAGGGTGCAAAGTGATGTTTCTCCATCTGTACTTGGAGGATTGTGGTTTCAAAGTCCCTTAATTTTGAAAAGCTATAGGTATGATTCTTTCTGATGTTGGACACCGCCAACCGTATCTAAATAACTTTGGAGGAGAAATGAAGCAATTCCTTATGACTCATTCTCCAAGTTTAGGGCAACTTGACCCTGACTAATAATTTTCATTTTTAACACCATTTGTAGTGTATACGGTGATGCCAGTTCGGGTCCACCAGTTGTTTCCCACCCAATGAACTGTAAGTTTCCTGATGTGGAAACATTTGTACCCTTCTCTAATAGGAATCGTCTAATAGGCAAGGCACACTCTTGGGAAGCCACTTGAGAATGCCCATCCTAGCAGTTGGGGAATACTGTGAAAAGTAGTTAAGACTTATTAGTTTCGAAGCCTCTAATGATGAGGAATTTCTATTCCCTGCATCTCTCTACAAACCTACCATAAATTGAAAATGAGGATGCAGTAACAGTTATTGACTATTTCACTGCATAACTTAATGTAAGTGAAAAAAAATGGACTTCAGAAACTTGGAATAATAAAAAATGCATGCCATTTATTAGCTATTCTAATGAATCATGTTGCTATGAGAGTACTGTAAAGGCATAAAATGTCTTCTGATTTAAAATTAAGAATATCATTATATATGAGGGCTTGTTAGTATCCATCAGCACAGGATTTCAAATTGCTTTATGAAAAGGAAATGTTGAATCTTCATAAAAGATGTGGAAGGTAGGCTGGTATTCTCAGTTACTCTGAAAGGAGGGAAACTGAGGAGCAAGGGGGCTGTGCCACTTGCTCATTTGCTGAAGCCTGAAGAGAAAGCCAGCACTTCTGCTCACCACTCGTGTTCTTTGACCACCTGCAATTCCAGCAACTTTAAGGTGTTTGTGATATGCCCCACTAGCATTAAAACCTTGACCTGTCTCACAGGCCCAGGAGGTCTAAGTTAGGGCATGCAAATTCACCTCCTGAGTTTACTTATGGCTGAAAACTTGTGAAGCAGTTGTGGGTCGGCTCCTAGACCACTTGCTTTCCTTGCTCTAGAGGAGGTGAAAGCTTCTCCACCTTGTGCTGGTAACTCAGAGTCCTAGCCCTCTGAAGTGGCCATGCCCTTTTCCCTAGCAGTGTTGGTGGGACAGGAAGTGAAAGAAATAAAGAAAGAGGCACATAAGTGCATAACTCTGCATTATCAAAGGTTCATCTTTATCCTGACCTGATTTTCTAAGGAATAGTTTTCCAGTACGATGGAGCCAGAGCAGCAACCATACTCAACCAAGGACTCCAGACCCATGTGTCTGGGAAGAAGGCACACCTGCTAAACAGGCCAGATCACGGGGACTTATCTGTTACCCAACCTGTACATCACTAAATGCTCACCAGAAATTTGCTAGAGTAAATAACAGCCTAAGATGAGGCTGAAATTCTGCTGGTCTTTCTCAGTTGATGGACTCGTGAGTGTTTCCAAGCCACCACATCTGGGTGTGCACCCTGACGGTGTCCTAGCACCATCTCAGGGTGACCTTTCCTGGTCGTTTGCCAGCAGCCTTCCTCGGGATTTCTGGGCAGCATCAGTTGTAATCAAGCCTCACCACCCTGGGCTAAAGGCCAAGCACAGGTTTCCCTGATTGCACCTACTGCTCTTCTTAATGCTTTCCTCTTATTATCCAGATTTCCTACTAAAGTAAGCAGAAGGTGTGAAAGATCAAGCCATCTGCACTTCAAGCCCTAGAGCTGGAGCCTATATCAGGACTCACATGCTTGGCATTTGGGTTTCACTCCAAACAAATAAAAACTGCAGCTCAAATGATGCTGATAATGTCATCATTGCTCCAGAAGGGTTCCTGCAGAGACGGTTCTACTGAGGTGGGTTTCTCACCCGTGGAGACTTGGTATGACTATACTGTAATTAAGAGGGCACCTGCTGATACAATGCATATGAAATAGAGAAACCTCCCATGAAAATCAGCTTTCAGGCAGGTGATTTTCCCACTCACTGTATGACTGGCAATGGGTATGTCATTGCCAAGTGCTGTTGCACTGCAGAGTATGTCTAGGCCAAGATTTCTTTTCACAGGTAAGTGGAAATCAATGGCAGTTACATTCATAGGACTGAAGATAAAATTAGAACTTCAGAATATTTCTTTTGAATAGATCCAGATCAAGGGCCAAATTCTCAGGTAATTAATTTATGCAAGATTAACTTTGAGATTAGTCCTGTCGGTGGCTGTTCATCTCTATTAGCACTTCAACCAAAGTATATTAAGTTATCCTGTTACTAAAAAAAAAGCCAAAAAAACCAACCAAACCCAAACACTTCATTGGATCTATGTATCATTGCTCGTCTTTGAGCAGGGTCACTCCTGAGACAGGCTTGTCTTACACACAGACTCTTGCCATGCCCACTTGATCCCACCTTCACCTTTATTCTGCCCTGTCTGATGATTCTGCTGTGTTTAACAAAATATTTTTTTTCTGTTTATTTGTTTGTTTTTAGAAATGAAAAGCCAACTCCCAACAGAAAAAAAACAACCTACAAACCCCATCATTTGGACTAAGGAAATATCTTGCTTGTTTAAAAACAAGTATGAAGGCAATGTCAGCATTTCATAATGAAGAGTGTTCCTGTGGTGATTTCAGTCTCATTATTCAATTATGTATTCCTATAACTGCCATAATATGGATGTGACAAATGCATAAATGGAAATAAATGAGGTAGAACTGTCAGGGGATCCATTTCATCTGTAAATTTCTAATCTATTCAAAGATTCTTCCCCATTGGGTTCTTGTCTTTTCAAGCTCTAACAGCTGCCAAAGAGATGGTGCAGCTTAACCATCACAGATAAACAGAGGAAGTTTTACAGCAAATACCTTGTTGGTACCTACCTGTCTGTGGGTAGGATTCAGTTCTCTAGATGTAGATTCCTAATACCATTTTACATTTCCTAGGACATGTCACCTGGCTTCCATTTGGCACTGCAGGAATTAATGTGCATGTTCCCCAGAGCCTGTAGGTGTTTAGCCAACTGAATCCAGTGCTTCAGATACAGTACATGGAGAAGTGCTGTTCATGCTGGAGACCATGAGGGATGGGCCCTGATGATGGTATGAAGGTGTGGTTAAAAAAAAATAACAGAAGCTTTGTAGGGGGAACCTAATGAAATTATTCTGAAACAACAAGGTCAAGGGAAGCAGGCCTACTGGAACCACACCTGATACTGTAGGAGTGAGCCAAATTAAGAAATTAGGAGGGGTACAGGTCGGGTAATCCTGCAGGAAACTGTTCCAGTTGGCAAAGCCGTCCTGTGTGCTGTTCCTGCTCCTCATCCTGAAGGACTTACCATACTGACATGCGATTGTGTAGTGACAGCAAGAGTGTTGACTTCTCAGTCAAACAGGAGTGATGTAGCTTTTCCCTTGGACAAAGGAAATTTGATATCACTTTGTATAATTTTCATTCTTTGAAATTACAGGCAGTAAACAAGGTCTGAATTGACTTAATCCCTCTCTGGATGCAGCTGTTATTTGATTTAGGAGAAACACAAACTCTGACTGTAACAGACCGGCTGGGAAACACAGACTGCTAATTTTATGTTTCATGATCAGGTGTGTGCTCTCTGGTGCCTGGACCAAAGCTTTGTCTCTCAGAAAGTGCTTGTTCAGTGCTTGTCATTGCAATCAGAACTGCACACCTTGAAAATCATATTTCCTCGTGTGTTTGTCATGCTGAGGTGTCATGGAAGGGAACTCTGGAACCATGAATAATTGCTGAATGAGTTGTCAAGAAATGAATAATAGACAAATATGTAAAATACTCTTTCTTTTCCGTAAACACATGCTGAGATTGTTATTCAGGTCCTTGTAAGTGAGGGACACTCGGACATACTATTTACTGCTTATCTTATTTCTGGCTCTTCACCTTACCCAGATGATCCTGCTTTAACATTACCGTTCACATGCCAATTACTTCTTATACTTTCCTTACCTGTCTTGAAGCAGAGTCAACTCACATTATGGATGAATAATGCAACAAACTTAAAACCATGCCCTCTGGCAAAAAAAACCACCCCACTTTCCAAGGCAAGTAGGATGAATCATAGATAAAAATGTTTAAAATATTTAAAAGTATGCCTGAAACCACCCCTGCATAAGCTTCCTTTAGCAAATCAGAACCTATGGTATTCTGTGATTATGAAAGCCAGGCCATGTGTCTAGGTTCTTCAAAGTCAGTCATTACTGCTATTTGACTAGATGACACCAAAATGACTTGTCAAAAAGGTAAGGAAAGAAACTAGGGAAAAACTGACATGAACTTAGGTCTTCATGACTACACCCTTGTCCAGGATAGAGAGCTAAACAGCATGGAAACTTGGTGTTTATTGCATTTTGGCAGTATTCTGATGGCCATGGGCATTGCCTAAGAATCCTAATGCCCCACTAAGTCTCCACTTCATATGCACATTTCCAAATGTGAGTCCTGGTGGTGAGGGATGAATTCAGCCGGGTATCAGACCTCACCCTGAAAACTGAAAGTGCTGAATGAACTTATTTGATCTTGCCTTACCTGCCATCCTTGCAACACTGGATAAGCTGGTGTGTTGTGGTTATCTGTAGGGGGAGAAAATTGAGACTATGTGAGTGGATAGGTCTTTTCGAGCACTGTATTTCTGAAGACCAATGTCTTCTTCTCTCTCTGCTGTGCACACTCTTGCCTTTGGGGAAAGGAGGAAAGGAGAGTCAACACAGCACCCACTTTAATAGCTAAGCTTAATTCACTGTCAAAAATATTAAAGTCATGATAATGTTATACAATCAGATTAAGAAAAATATTGTTCCTATTTCAAAGACTGTCTCATGAGGATGCTCAATTGTAGAATCCTGTCTGTGCTGTTTTTAGGGAAACTATCCCTGAAAGAAGGAAGCAGCAAGGAGTTAGGGGTGCTAGATCTGGCTGCGCTCACCCTTCCGCCCTGTTGATCTCTAGCAGGTGGAGCAATTGGCAGTGGGGACTGTGGCTCTTCTCTGCTCTGCAGGGAGAGTAAACATGATATGCCAACCTGGAGAAGCCATACCAGGTTGTATGTATGCTTCAGAGAGGTCTTCTTTCTCACCTGGAAATGTTGACCAGGTTGCCTGATGTCTAGAAGTAATGAAGAAAATATTTTGCTCATCCTGAATACATGAAACATACACACTAATGTGTGTGTTGGCCAGTTCTAGTGGTGCTACACAAAAACTTCCTCTTCCCTTTGCAGCCCAGATGCTATTTAGCATGGGTAAAGGAATCAGAAAGTGATCATCTGAAAATTATTATCCTGCTTGCAGGTCAATGCTTAACGTGGCTAAACCCAATTGCACCAGCATGTAGAGCTGTCTACAAAAGTTGATACCAAAAATCAGCCGAGTAATTGCATTTGTCTTTCTGTTGTGTATTACAGACAACTGACGTTGAAAGCAGATATAGTTTGGATGCACTTCTGGGGGTAAATATGATCTCAGACATATGCCAGGCAGTAGCTGCATTATTGGAATTTTCAAGACATGATGATTTTTGAGAGTCTCAATTTTAAGTCAGTGACTGAAGCTGTTGTCAGGTTCCTTAGCGTGTCTCTGGCACAGTGAAAGGAAGTAACAGTATTTGTCATTGACTCTGCCATTTAAAAGATCAAGGCTTTCCACATGTTTTGACAGTCTCTCTGTATCTCTTTGGTAATGGTAGAAAAAACCACTGAGGTAGATGGAAGTTCCAGCAATGAATATTGAATGCTCTTTATACCTTGCCCAGAAGAGAAGGTGAGTTTTAATGTATTTCTTGAAGCATGGGGGAAAGCACTTCTGTACATCACCAGTACCCATCATCATAAAGCTGCAGCTTTAGGCAGTACTTTATTCCTGATGATAATAATTCAAAGCTACAAAGAGTTTTTTTAGACTGAGAACAGCAGCAAAGGCTCAGCAGGAGCAGGAGCTCTAGATACCCTAGAGCTTTCTTTTGAGGAGGAAATCAAGAAAGGTGCCATGTCCTGAGCTCTCTGCATTGGGTGATTTCCCTGACCTTGCAACACAGTCCAAGAGAAGAAACATCAGTGGGGTCCATCTGCAAGATGGCATTTAAGAAAATATGAAGGATAATTTTTTTACCAATGACATATCTGGGATGCAAATTCTCCTGATACCTTTCAGCAGTAATGCTGTATCCCGGTGATTCCACAGTCATTCTTCTGCCTAAGTAAATAAGCATCGTTTCTGGAAGTATCTGCAGACAGTGACTGATCTTCAGAAAGTGGGGTGGGCCTTGTACCTTCTCTGGAAAGACATGCATTTTGCTTGAGTTGATGTGATGGGCTGTGCTTCAGGGTGAGGCTCAGTGCCTTTGCTGTTGGGTCAGTACTGAAGCAGCACTGTCCACTTTGATGCCCTCTCAGTCTGGCCTCTGGGCTTTCAGAACAAATTAATGCATCTGGTCAGCTAGGAGAGATACTGAGCCAGAGTCTTCTGGGAGGATTTCCTCCCAGCTGCCCTGGAGTCGATTTCTTGTGAAATTTGCTGAGTCTCTGAACTGTTTAAAGTGTCTTAGCGGTTGAGGGACCCCCTCAGTCCTCCGGAGTTACTGTTCTGGAAGCAATGAGTTCATCACTTCCGTGGAGTACGTGCAAGCAGAAGTTGTTCTTTCACTTGTGTGTGTTTGGGGTCAGGAGCTGCTCAGTTTTTTTCTGTATGTGTTAAAAGCGGGTCAAAGCCAAAAGGCTGGGCTTGCACTGCCTGTTGAGCACATTGGGGTGCATGTGGTTGCATTTGGAATGCGACTATATTACATTCTCACTCTGAATGCTCCCCAGTGTGTTCCTCCTTCTGCCTGGAAACAGCTAGAAGTAATTTTTTTCCTCAGGGATTGGGTTTGTTTATGGTACTGAAGTTATGTGCATGGTTACTGAAGATGGTTTATTAAATCCCATTGCAGTATGGCAATTAAGTTGTTCCGTGTCAGTGAGATAATGTGTATACAGTGCAGCCCTGGTTCAGCAGTGGAACAACATCCCCAAAAGCTGAGAGCTCCGTGCTCTCCAGAAACCATGCTCCAGATTACTATACTGAAGAAAGTATAAGTGTACAAGTAGGATGTAATTCCACATTTTCATAATTTTCCTTTTCAAGGACATTACAGGTGCCTGTTCTGCAGTCTCAGTTCAAAAGCAACATCTGTCCGTGGGGCACCCAGACAGTGAGAGCTTCCATCCCGTGGCTGTGCTTTAGCAGATGGTTCCTTTGGGATTTTCACCCACAAAATACAATCAAATACGCTGGGATTCCTATCTCATGCCCCCACCGATCCACAGGCTAGGGATGAGGCAAGAAGAGATTGTGATGTGAGTTATTGCTCATTACAGCTCTGTCTGCCTTGTGCTTCACTTGCGGTGATTCATGAGGTCTCTCCTGGTGGCACAGTTCTAATCGAGGGGTTCCAGACAAAACTATGAATAACTGGCTTTTGGACAACTGGCCCTATGAATGCAGGTGATAATCTCCACTGCAATGGTCGTATTTGCCAGCTGCTTCTCTTTTCTGGAAACAAAGCACACGTATAGACAAAGCATGGATGCTTTATTTGGCCACAAACGCATTCAGAAACATGCCCAACCTGACGGCAGTATTCAATGTGTTAAAATAGTCTGCATGAAAAAAAATATTCTCCTTCTATTCAGTAACTTGGCACGGTTCCTATTTCCTCCTGCATTGGCTCACATCAGCGTGTGCTGCATGACATGGTGTGATGGAGCTTGAGAGGAACTGACACAGCGTTGCTTCTCCCCACCACAGAGGTGTGCGTTGGATGCTTGGGCAGCCACTGCTGCAGTTGTTGAATCCTCTCTGTTATCTGCAGTTAGGCAAGTGACCCGTGCTCCGAAGCATTTTCATTTAATAGCAAATTGTTCTCTCTGTGCCAGCGTGGGGAAAGGGTTCTCTTCCAGGCACCTCCAGTGCCATCACACTAGAGACTCACGTTGTGCCGTCTGTCGGCAGCCGACGCTCAGCAGAGTCCTTCAGGGACAGTGCAGCGCTGAGGGTGAGAAACCCCAGCCTTCCACAGCGTGTGCCAGGCCATTCCCACCCAATTAGGCAGTTGTATTCCTCCACAGCAATATTCAAATGGCAAGTATAGAAACAAAAGCCTCATGGCTCTCCTCAGGTACTGAGAGCTCTGCACTAACTTGTTAAACCATTGCAGGAAATAAACTTCGTGAAAACTGTGCTAAGAGGGTACCTTTTCAAAATAAAAAGTTTGGGAAACTCTTTGAGATAGTAAATTCTAGGTGATAAACTGGCTCTTCCTATCTGTGGTGTTTAAGCAACTGAGTGCCCACAATCTGTACTGGGGTCAGAGGGAATGTGTGAGTCCAGACCCCTTTCCTTCTTGCCACGTTCAGAAGCAGCTACAACAAGAGCAGTTGGGATCAAACTGGTGGTGCCATGGCTCAGCAAGTGAGGTCTCTGCTCTCCTGACCAGCACTTGCAAATATCTGAGGCATCAGACGGACAAGTTGCAACAAGAAGGAAAAAAACCAAACCCCCAGGACACTGAATTACTCTGAAAGCCTGGGGAGACCTATTGACTGAATGCGCATGTAAAGCAGGGATATGCTGCAGTCGCCATGGCAGCATCTCAAAATTGTACAGTAATATTTTGAAATGTAATATAAATTCTAATTTTTCAGTCTTAACCCACCAAGTCAGTTTTACTATAAATACCCACGCTATCCAGTCTCTGGAGAAACTAAGGCTGACAGTTATTTTAAGACTGTCCAACCAAAGACCTAAAAATGCAATTTATATTCCCTGCCAAAACATACTCCTTCAGTTAGGAGAACAGAAGGATTTTGATTTTAGGCAGGGAAATATAGAAATTATGGGAGGAATGTGATCTGTACTGCCTTGTACATCTGGATTACGGCAGCCTTCATTTGCCCAGCGTCTGAAAACACTAGAACTTTGTAGGCACGGGCACAGGCATGGTTCTTACCATGACTAGCTAAACTGTAGATCAGCTACAGCTATGAAGGAAAGGAAAGGATATAGACAATAGCCTAGTTCAGACTGAGGCATTAACTTCCTTTGTTAAACTTTCACTCAGAAGCTCTGAGTGCTGGCCTTTGCAGCCACTGACAAATTTAAATCAGTTTATTTGTCAAAACCAAACGAGACACTATATAAGCACATTATGAGATAAGTTACCCATGCCTTGTAATGAGCTTGCAGACCCTCTAAGGGTTTCACCCAGTCCTGCTGTCTCCATGCTGCTGTCTGACACATGGATACGGGCTGAGGGACCCCACCTGACCTCCGAGGTGGCCAACTCGGGCCCCAAAGCCTTGTAACTGCAGTATCCTGCCTTTCTGCCTGAGGTTGGTACCCACCCAGGCTGGATTAACCAAATTTCCCCCTCCGGCTGAGGATGTTGGGCTCTTGACTTCTGTGTATATACAAGAGGGAGGAACTTTTCTGGTCCTTGCTTTCCTTACCATGTTCTAGAAGCCATTTCTGCACCAGTTTGCGGGAGTGGTCTCTGTGGGCGCCCATGCATATGGATGGAGAAATAATTACCAGAAAACAGGAGGCTGAGAAGAGGCAGGTTCACACAGAGAGGTAACATGTGAAAGCCTCCCAAGAGCTGGTAAGTGCTGAAGACTTATCCTACTGTTGAAGAGCTGATAAACTCAGGACACAAAAAGGCTGCTGAATCTCTCTGAAGCCAACAGCACGCACCAATGTCCACCATGGTGTATAACTCAGACCACATCTGAGAAGGTAGTGGCTACTGTATACAGACAAAAACTACAGGTTTAAATACATACCTCGTGAAACAAGGGACCCCAAGGCTTCTGCTGAGCCCATAAGTTTCCCAGTACGAGCCTCCGCGTCTGAGGAACCAGCTGGGGTTGGCCCCCCTGCTGTTGCTCCAAGCAGGTAACTGGGACCATGTGTGGACACTTAAGGGACTAATTGAATGCACTGTGTGACCGTTGTCTGCTCTCCACAATAACAGCTGGATTCCATTTGGAAAAAGAGCTTAATTGAGAAAAGGTGCTCTAACGAATATCAGTTGTGATCTCTGTCTCCACCTGACTTCATGCTCTGTCAGGGAAATTCACAATAATCTTACGGGAGCTGCAGAAAAGTTATCAGTGGAAAACAAGCCCCTATTTCTCAATATGCAAATGTAATTATTATGCAAAGAGCTGTAACTCATTTTTAAGTTATTTGCATTTGTGGTGTAACTCTATATACAAATGTTATTAGGTCTGAAATATTTACTTAATCATTGGAGACCAGATTTTCAAACCCCACTCCCATTTTTGGCCCTGCATGCAGGCAACTTGGATACCTGAGCCCTCAACTCCTCTTGCAGACTGGGTGCTTTGAAGCCCAGATGAGAAAAGTTTTGGACAGACATCAAGTGGTGTCCCCACAGACACAAAGTGGTGTCCCCTATAAACACTAGAAGCCCTGTCTTATCCTCTGACAAAAGCAATGGGGCTACAATCTGTCAGTCAAGCATCGCAGCTCTGACCCATGGTAGAATTACTAATTAAAAAAAAAAAAAAAGCTACTTGTGCTCTTGGCAAGTTATATATTGCCATCTGTAGTAGCAGATACATCACAGCCAGCGTTTCTTCAGAAAATGAGAGTATTTTATTCTTTCCGATATCTGCAGAAACATTCAGGTGTTGCTAGCAGCTTTGCTACTAATTACACTCACAACCAAAGCAAAATCAAATAAATAAATAGAGCATGAGATAATTACAAGGTGCTGAGAATGTCAGATAAATAAGAGAATAATCAATAAACAAATGTTTCTAACAACTGTTTCTGTGGAAACTGGATACCCTGATTACCAAGCGGAGATACGAGCTCGGTGACTCAGGTGGTGGGCTTGAGCCAGAGATCTGCTGGGTACTCACCGCTCCTTCCCAGGGTGGTCAGGGCTTGCAGGATTAGGCTCCTTTGTGGAGCTTATAAACCCTCTTTTTTTTTTTTTTTAATTTTCTTCCTCTCCAGTAGCTGATTGTACCTCATTATTTGTACAGTATCTGGTGTTATCAAATACAAGTGTGGAACCCTTGGCATTGCCATGTACAAATGCTTTTAAAAAATGTTCTTGATTTAGGAGAAATGAGATTCTCTCTCTCTATTTACATCCCAAGATCTTATCTCTGACATTTTGGATAATTAAAATATATGTAGCAGAAACAATGATTTATTTAAAAAAAAAATAATTACATTTTTACACATTTCTGTATAAAACATGAGAAAATGTGCAAAGAGCAAAGATGTTTCACAGATCCAGATAGGCTTACAATTGCTTATTCTTTCTTAATCTTCGGGTCAATCTGGAGCACTAATAGGCTCAGTCGGAAAATTCAGTTGATCAAAGCAAACCTTAGCTCCCAGCCCAACATTAAAACCTAAAAACCAGTATGTTGATTTAAAATAAGCAGGCACACCCTAGAGGCATTTACAAAATGCCACAGTATCATACAGGGTGGAATTTAATATGATAATATAATGAAATACAATGCAGAAAAACATCAATAATAAAAAAATCAAAATCCTTTTCTAGAAATTGCTGCCTATTCCGTGTTTATACATATTTTAGAGAGGGAATTATTGTTTACAAAATAAAAGCTTATATTCAGGCTTTTAACTGTTAAAAGCACCGTGGAGAACCCAATGGAGACAAATACATGCTNTCAGGCTTTTAACTGTTAAAAGCACCGTGGAGAACCCAATGGAGACAAATACATGCTGGTTTTGTTGGGGGGAGGAAGGTGGGAGGCTTTCCTAAAGTATGATTTGGGAGCCTGGGAGAGCTGTTTATTTTAGGACGAGCCAAGGACTGAATCACGGAGGGTCACATTTTATTTTATTTTACTTCACTTCTCCCTGGAGGGAGGCCAGGACCTGCAGGACTCCCCTGTCCTGGCTGGTGCTGCTGGTCTCCCCTCGCTGGTCCCAGCCCCACGCTGTGAGGGGTCGCCCACAGTCGGTGGGGGGCAGCCTGTCTCCCTGCACCTCCTCAATAATTCACGGGGCTTAAAATGCCACCAGTCCTCGGGTCCAGACACCAGGCCTTTCAAGCGACTCCCCTGGGCATCCTGCCACGGCGGCGGCGATGTGGACGATGGTCCCGTGCCCGTCCCCCCAGATTGAGGAGGCCAGTGCTCTCCGTGATGCTCGCCGTCTCTCCTCATCCCTCCCTCCCTCTGCAAAAAACCTCTGACACCCCCTGTCCACCCATCTCTGCTGTCTCGCAGCCGTGGCCAAGCACCCGTGATGGCCTGGGGAGGGGGAGCAGCTTCTCAGAGAAATTCCTCTCGCTTCCAGAGCCGTTCAGGCTTTCCTGGTGAAATCAATCCATGCCCATGGACCTCAAGTTTCCTACAGACCCCGGGGCTTCTGGCTCAGGTGGGCTTTGCGTTTTTTTGGCATCCGTAGTCCCAAACCGGGCTTCGCACTCTGGGAACAGCTCAGAGAGAACTGTCTGTTCATGGATTTCCACGTCTCTGGTGGAGATGCAGCGTTTAAGCATTAATTTGTTCTGCATGAATTTACACAGGAGGCAAACGCAGAGGTCAGACTCTGCCATGTTGAATCATGAGGGCCTCTTAGTTCTGCCTGCCTGCCTGCCTGCTGATCAAGGTTAATAAGAGCTGGCAAGCTCCAGAGGCCCTGTTACGCTGATTGCTGCAAAATCTTTCAAAGGCCACATTGACTATCATGAGTAGAATCCACTGTGCTGGTCTCCCTGGAGTTAGGTTGGCTTGTCCTGGTTGTTGGTTTATCTATTAAATAGATGAACCTGCGGCAGAAATAAACCACCTTTCTTAGATCAATATCAATTTAAGCATGGAAATGGGGATTGATAGCATTTGAATAAATGGACTGACAGAACGTCTACTTGCATTGCAATTTCTATATTGCTCCTTCAACATCTGCAGTGCAAAGAAAGTTTCAGAACTGAATGAAATCTCTTTCTTCTGTGGCTGACACCAGACACCCCCGTGACATGAGGACTGAAGAGATTAGTCTTTCTTTCACACTAGAGATGTTGTAAATAAAATCTATCATTGAACATAATTCTTGCTCCGTCAAATAAGTCTATGGATCACCTTCAGTTTGGCCCAGAGGGGCAACCCCATGCTCCACACCTGAGCTGAATGTCTCGAGTCTGCATTGCTGAGCTACAGCCCGAGGCCCACCTTCTGGCAAGAATGGAGGCACCATTCCACTTCAAGAGCACAGCCCCGCAACCACTGCCTCTGCCCGACACGCTCCAAAGCCACCAGCCCCTAAGCTCTTGCTGCTGAAGTTCTTGCTGTTCTGCTGCTGCCCGTGCCTGAAATAGCTTCCTTATTGCATGGCTGGACGTCTCCACGGTTATCTCGCGTCTGCGCTCTGATTAGAAATCAGAATGTCTTCAGCTTAATCCTCCAGGCACCATGGAGGAAGCGCAGCCTGGCAGAGCCAGGGCAGATGACTGCCGTGCTGGGACCGGGATAACGCCGAATGTGATTTCACTTCAAATCAGTAACAGCCCTGCTGAGGGAAGAATGGGGAGAGACCATCCACTTTTGCTAGAGACTGTAAGGATGAGTGTAGTATTGCCTGTGCTTTTACTGAGCAAGTCTGCTGCCTGTTCTGAAAAAGGTGGTGGGTGTTTAAATCCGCAGCGGGTACACAGAGCTTTGCACACACAGGCACCAGTCTCCGGGGACAGAGAAATGCCTGCCCTCGGGGCTGAAAAAAAGGATTTCTGACACCTCTTCTCAACATTTCTGCCTTAGAGGACTCTCCTCAGCCTGCTGCCTGGCAGGAATCCCGTGTGGAGGTGGTTCACAGCCCCAGCACACCTCAGCAGAGCCCAGCTATGTAGAGCCAGGCAGGTCCTGCATCCGGAGGATGGGGAAGACGACAGGAAAAATACCATGTGGGAATCCCCACCAGAGTGCCACAGGGCTGGCCACCCTCCTGCCAACGCCGAGGCAGGGCAGGAGGATAATCCTCTGTGCTAGGTGGAGGTGACAGGGTGTATTGTCACCTGCAGGGCAGAAGTAGCAGCACCGGGTGACTGCAGAGCGGCGATGCTCCGGAGGCATTGACATGTCTTCTCAGCCTGGACGCTGGGCTGCTGGTTTGGCGACGGGGGGCTGATCTAAAAGGAGACATACGTAGCCCTCACTATGTCATGTCCAAGCACTTCCGAATTCTGTCATCCCAGCAAAAGCTCTGGGGCGGCGTTACGTTGCGGAGGGGCGGTGTGGGAGGCAGCAGGTACCCCTCTGCCCTCCCTGCTGAGGCTGCCGGTTCAGCGTAATCCAGCTGAAGGTCTTTTGGGTACAAGCCGGGTTCAGTGGAGGACTAGCTGAGTGTGCTGGTTCAGAGGGCACTAATGCAATTGTGTGATTAATTGACGTCTGTGCCTTTTGTTTGCTTTGCAGGCGGCGCTCGGTGGGGACGGGCGGCGCAGGGCGGTCGGTCCCTCCGACGGTGCCCGCTGTCCTCTGACAGAGACGACTGCTGGCCCCCCAGAGCCATCTCCTTCAGAGCAAGGATGAATCACTGCCCCTGGGTAAACAGTGAATGCCATGACACTCACCGTCCAAAGACAGTGAGGTGGAACAAACAAGGTAATTCCTTAATAAATATTAATTTCAAGGAAACATACTGGGCTTAATCCTTCTTCCACTGATGTTAATGAAAGTTTTGTGTTGACAAAAGGCACTGCAACATTTGTAATGTATTTTGACATCTGTGGATGAAAGGTTCTAAATAATAGCTAAGGATTATGTATTCCTCAGTGAGAACATGAGCTAGCCCGCCGGATAAATTAATAAACACATTGTTACGTTAAGCATGGTAAAATGCTTCTGATGCTTCGTGCTTACACTTGACATGTTGACAACAGGAAGCTGAGGATTTGGTTTATTTTATTTCATTTTATTTTCTTCTTTTTTCATTTCATTTTACTGAATTTCATACCGGACTTGCTTGAAAAATCTCAAAGTGCTTTCAGTTTTAAGACATTAAACCTCCAAAGAGAGACAAATATTTTAGCTGTGTTTCACAGGTAGAGAAGCTGAGGCGTGCAAAAGATCACTGAGGCTTTAACATCACGGGATCTGGGAACTAAAGGCTGCCCCTCTGGTCATTACAAAGCTACAGGAAGAGATGTTTAATCATTCTTATCATGCAAAAACCTCAAAATGGTCTCACAAAAAGAAAGCTACCTTTCTGGTGAAAAAACCTCAGAGAGGAGATATCCTTTGGGTTTGTTTAATAACAGCCGAGCAAGTTCACCTCGCGCTCATTTGTGGTACATCTTACATTCTACCTCAAGTCCCACCGTGAATGCTTCACGCGTGGCAGACCCCAGATGGCCTTCTCTGCTGTGTGGGATACACGTTTCTGTCTCTGGGGGTTTCACGATTAATTTCTCAAAGCTTCTTAATTTTTTTTGGTCATCTCTCCCCTCAGCTGAGTTTGCCACTGGAGACACTGTGCAGCATTGCCAGTGGGTGCTAAAGCCTGTCCTTGCACTCCAGCCCCAATGCCGCAGGTCTGCTAATTGCCACTGTAATTATACCAAAGACCTTTTTAGATCCCTGAACTTATTTTAAGCATTGGTACAGTGGTCCTCACTGTGGTACTGGAGAATCATTTCAATACTAAACTTGATCTCAAAACTGAAATGTCTAGCACCTAAAAGTGATACCTAGTGATAACACAAACTTGAATTCTGTTTTCAAGTACTAGACTATGTGGTACGAAAGTGACTGGTGCTTGCTACTAAATGCTAGACAACCTAGTCTGGAGTATTTATAACAAATTACAAAATACATCATGGAGGTCATTCTGTTTTCCAGGTTCAACCTACATCCTTCCTGCAAAGGAAGCCCATAGTAACAACCAAGCGTTCGATTAGTTATCATCAGCCAACTTCTGGCTTACTCTGGTATTGTATTTTCTGCACCTCTAGCAACTCCATAATTATTCTTCTGGACTCAGACAAAGTAAAGATTAAAAGAGCACTTTCCAATGGATGATAGTTTCCTTCAGAGCTGAGGAAGGTCTGGGATTTTTTTAATTTTTCCTTCAGGTTTAGTGATTTGTACCCAAAAGAGTTTAGTACCCCACCTTCTGCTTCTGGAGCCCTGATCTGCAAAGACTTCTCTGATATCTGTGTAATAAGATGTCAGGCTTTATAAGGGCTTTTCTCATAATGACTTTAAAAAGACTGGATGTCCTCCTGCCTTTCAGAAGTTTCACTCGCAGCTTCTACCAAGAGTAAAACAAGCAATGCAATGTCAAGTCACAGGAGTGTGTAGGTAAGAAAACCAACAGGCAAGTAAAAAAATAAATAAATCAAGGAAACCTTGTGATATTTCCTGCCATCCTGTTTTCTGTTCTACCTGCAATTTGTTACAGTTTTCCCGTGGGAATGAGGTTTGGCATGATTGTGCTGTCTGTCTCTCTGTCTCTCGGTACGCCTTCCAATTTCAGTGACATTTGGCAGAGAGGTAATGGTCTGAAGGAGACGATGTTTTCACAGTTCTCATAAACACAGGTGGTTCTGTGCAGGAGGCCAACTGTAAGTGCATTGACTGGGAAGGAGACAGGGTGGGAATCTCAGGCACTATTAGACAGCAGAGGATTTAAGTGATAAAGTCTTCATGTATGCCAATCATAGATAAAACTCAAGAATTTACGCCTTCTATACAAAAACAGTCACCGCAGGAAAAATATCCTTGGGAAATCAGGTCTGCCTAGTCCTGGTGCTCAGGGATCTGCTTGTTCCCTGGCTTTTTGAAATGTTTTATCCACTTAGATGACTCATGGGGACAAGGACTGTCTCTTAATAGATGTCTGTACCTAGCACAGTGAGTACCAGCCTCAGCTGAGTCAAGGGCTCTTCCACGGCAAAGGCAATTATGCACTGATGGAGCCTGCTTGCTATGAAACAATAATACTCAGATCAATCAGGTCGATCAGTAATCTTCCTTTTCTTCTCTTAGATACAGATAATGGACATTCTGCCTTCCATTACTCATCTGGTATTAGTAAGAAGAATTATTTATCACAGCAGGAAATGAAAAAGCCCAAGATGAGACTGAAACTCGTTCCAACATAGTGGAGGTTTTGACTCTTCTTTAAGTCTCTCATACTGGAGACTTAATGCAGGGAATAAGAGTGAAGTCAGTGTCTTGGGCTGGCAGTTCTGGGCTGCACTGCATTTGCTTGGAGGTAAGGGAGTATAAAAACCAAGGGTGGAAGAAAATCGGGCATTTCTCTTTTCTCTCTTTACAGGAGAGGGGCATGCGGTCTTAAATGCATCTTGTCTTCATCCCACCATCATGGTTGCCAGTATCAAAAGCTTTTATTGTCAAGCTTCATGTGCAGAGAGTGTTTGGCTGCTGGAGCAGCATCGGTGGCCGCTGCGGCAGGCAGCATGGCTGGGGATGCCTCCTGGAGGTCACAGCCTGTGGGCTGCTGTGGACAGCCCGGGCCCAGCCGCTGGAGAGTCTTTTAGCTTTTCAACAGACACTCTGTTTGGTGTGGGGTGTTCCTCTCTGGACACAAATACAGCAGAGGGCATTGCTTCCCTCCTCGTGGCACAGCAGCTAGTGTGCAGCCTGCTTCCCTGCATCACGCTCTCTTTCTTCCTTTCCAGAATAACTGTAGACAGAAAGCAATCACTTAAGCAATATTGTTGGTAGGTCAATCTCTGTGCTACTGATCTTTTCCCAGTCCTGGGAGACCAAACAGGCTTTTTTGTCTTCTGCTCAGCCTTGCCAAACCCAACATCTGCCTGTGTGAGACGGGTCAGTCTCTTGTCACCTCAGCCCGTGATGCTCCTCTGCCTCCATTTCTCTCCCTTTCCCTCCTCCGTGCCCTCCCCTCTCCCACCACCTCCGTTCCCCCCACAGGCCCCGACCACTCTCTCCACACGTCCTGCTCTGGCTCTCCTCTTCTTCTTCTGCTCCCCCTCAGCCCCTTCTCCACCCAGATCAGCACTCAGCCTGCCGGCTGCCCTGACCTTTCCGGCGCGTGCAGTGCCGTGTGTGCCGTGAACACACGCTCCCCTCCACGTGTCGGCACAGCCGCAGCCGCTCATAAACTTTTGACCCTTGCTTAGCCCTCTGCCATCCCCTGGCAGAGACAATGGCAGGGTTACACGCCTGGGTTTAGTTACCAGGGGCTGGAGACTGCCAGGGAACACAGCGTTGCAGCTCTGATTACATTTACATGGGAGAAAAATACTCTTAAGGCAGCAGCTGCCATTTTCTTCTTGCTTACGTTTCTTTCCTAGGCTTTGTTTTCCTCTTATTTGATGCGTGAGGGTTTTTTTCTTCTCTGTTATTTGTCTTGAGGTTGCTGCTCAGGAGCCAGCAGTGAAAGGCTACATCCCTTGTAGTAATACAGCTGCATAAGGAGTCCCTGTTGGGGGTGAAGGCAAGGAAGAGCACAGAAACAGAGAGAGGTGGCTGCAGTCCTTTGGGGAGAGTGGGGAGGAGGTAGAAGCAGCAATTCCATGTGTCTAAACTGGAAACTTAATGAAAGAAATGATGCCTTCCCTGATTCCAGGCAGCAGAAGAAAAATCCCTCCCCAGTCAGAAGCTGCACAGGATACTGTGCAGATACCAGAAAGAAAATTTAGATACCAGAAAGAAATTCTTTGCAGTGAGGGTGATGAGACACTGGCCCAGGTTGCCCAGAGAAGTTGTGGCTGCCCCATCCCTGGAGATGTTCAAGGCCAGGCTGGATGGGGCTTTGAGCAACCTGGTCTGGTGGGAGGTGTCCCTGCCCATGGCAGGGGGTTGGAACTCGATGATCTTTAAGGTCCCTTCCAACTCAAACCATTCTATTATTCTATACCATCCATTGCATTTTTTGCTACCAGTAAATAAATAAAAGTGACTTTCCGATGAGCTCCAGCGCAACCTTCAGTGCTCTGATCAGTGCTTCACTTTTCTTGTTTTCAGCACATCATTTATAACCTTCAAAGCCTTACCTAGAAAACATTTTCAACAGTGCTATCTTTTCACATAATTTATTTGCAATATAATAGTTTCCTTTCCAGCTCCTGCCACCTCATTACATCAGCCTCAACTTTCCTTCTCATTTCCAGCTCTTAACTGTACGTTTCTTCTGCCCTTTTACAAGACCCATGTTATTTAAGTGAAAAGTAGTTAAGGAATGGATGGTGTGCTCTAAAAGATGTTGCACTGGGTGTAGTCATAGTGCAGAAGGGTTTGTTAAATGGCAAAAAGGCAATAGCATCATTCTTCCAAGGGAAATTAGCCAGTGAAAATACATTTAAATGCATAAGATAATTGGTAATCTGCAGGACTTCTCTGAGAGCAGTCAGAAGCTGGATTTCACTGGAAGGTTCTTTAAAAGGAAACGAGTCCCTCAGTTTGAGGTCACTTCTCTATAGAAATGTCCTGTTTCATGTCTTTGACATGAGCTCTGCTCCTTTGGCCCCTGTCTCTGCTGTCCATGCACTGGCCTCAGGCCTGAGCAGTGAGGTCTCCATCACTCTGCCAGCTCACGTGCCTCATGTGCCCCCTCCCCAGTGAGTGCTCCTCATTCCAGGAGTGCCCTGAGTGACTGCATCTTTGTGAGGAAGGCTAAAACTAAGGAAAGACACATGTGCTTCTCCTTACCCAGGTTTAAAGCCCAGTTGGCTGTCAGCCTCTCCTGTTCCCGTGCCAGGCACAGCAAGCCATAGTGCTCACAAGCCCCATGGTACCCTGGTTTTCCCCTGGGGCTGCCATTTGCCCTCGATGAGAAAACAAGCTCAGATTTCATTTGTTTCTTGCTGTTACAGAAAAGACAGAAAGCTCCAGAATACCTGAAATAACATAGATCCAAACTGCTTTATGTTCACAGTTGCTTGGTTTTGGAGGTGAGGCTGACTCAGGACTTTCTGTGCTTCACTTGGCAAAGTCCATCAGCTTTTTCCAGTTGGGCTGTGCCTTGTGCCTCAGCATCTGAATATTTGTGTGCTTCAGACACTCCAGATATACATCCCTGCAATGCAGATTATAGGTAGGACACATGGTTATTTTTTTCTTTTCCATGTGGAAAAATATTTTCCTTTTGTATAGTTCAATGTCATTGAAATAAACAGGTACTGGTTTTTTGAGTCATTTTAAAATGCAGGTTGACCCTGCAGACAGCGTAGCACACTGCATTCAGTGTTTAAACTGTCTATTTGTCTCCATCCAAGCACCATGGCCTTGAAATGAAGATGTTACACCACTGCATAAACTTACTGCAGAGAAATAAGACCAATTCTAGTTACTGGATTTAACAGATTATGTTTACAAAGTAGCTGTTTGATTCTTTTCATTTCTTGTCATATCCTATTTCATTTGAACTTGATATCCTATTTTTTAAGAGAACTTTAATGACTGAGACACAGTATCTCATTAGCCTATAAAAAAAAAAAAGCCCAACAAAAAAGTTTGCACCTTATTGTCAACTGTCATGAAAGAACTTGCAGACAGAGCAGGAAAGTGCAGTCAGGTTCAGGAACCTGATGAGGAATACGCAGAAATGTTAAATAAATTATTACTTATTTATTATTAAAAATAACAGTCACACTTCTATAGCTCCTCTCAGATAATGAACTCAAAGCCATTTATAATTAATTTCACAACCCCATGTAGGTGAAGGAACTGTGCCACTTTGTTTTTTTTTCAGCAAAGAGCTGAGACATCGAGAAGTGAAGTGTTTAAAGTCATGTAGATCCCTCCCTTGACCAGCACCAGGGAGTTTTTCCCGAAGGGCGCTCCACCAGGGAAGTAAGGTGGGCAGGCATCCCCCTTGGTTTTCCAGGTTTTAAGCTTCTGGAACTGGGGACGTCTGTCTGTCCTGGATTTGGCTGGAGTCTGGCCCAACAGGGTCTTCAGGTTTGTCCACGAAGGCACTGACCCAGCATCCCTGACTCCCTGGGCTGCTCAACTCACCATCATCCCAAAAACGGAGGTTGCCAAAAAGATGTCTCATGGTGTGAGGCTGTGACAGGGTGCTGAGGGCTCCTGTCACTGTTGTTGAAGCCTGAAAAATTGTAATGCTGCACAGAAGAGGGAAAAAAAAAAAAAAAAAAAGCCCACATTGCACAAATGCTGATTTAACTCCTGGATGGAGGAGCTGCAACTGCTGAGACCGGGAGCTGCTCTGCCACGTGCAGACGGGAGGCAGCAGGGCAGGACTTGTCCCATCCACTGACATACAGCAAGGAAAGCCTTCATCTGCTGCTGAACACAAGGAGAAAATTAAAATCCTGCTCTAAATGATTTTCTAACATGGTATATTCCAAAAAAAAAAAAAAAGCACCATGACATTTACTGGCACACCGACAGCAACATGAACGTTACACATAACACAACCGAGTATTTTATCAGAGCTGAAGTCAACTGTGCAGCACAGATTACTTCCACTTTTGTAGACTGCGTTGCAGAGAGTGCTGTGGGAAGCAGTATTTTGGGAAATGGCATGGATAGAGAATCTGAGCCCCACAAACCCAGGAGAGCGTGACTTGCCCTCCTGTCCCCTGCGCTGCCTGGGTTTGCAAATGGCAGATGTTCCTTTTTCCCAGCTTTCAGCCTTATCTTCTTTCTCATTGTCAGCTGAGTGAAATTGTGCTGTACATGTGCTATCCTGTGACTGTGTTCCTTATCGAAACCACACAACTAAATATTTCCTTACATTATCCTCCTTGCCCAGATGAAGGTACACCGAGGTCGGTACCTTCTGCACCTCCTCACTGCGTCGCCCAGGGAGCAGCAGTGAGCTCCTGGAGGCAGAAAATGCTATTTTTGGTTTGGTACTTTAAATGCGTATCTTTTTTTCTCTCTTCCTAAAATTGTGTTTATTATCTAGTCATGTTTCAAAGAGGCAATGAATTTCTGCATTTAAAACATTTGCCCAGAAAGCGGTGGGCTTTCCTGGTAAAGAGGTAGGAAGAACCTGTTCCATTTCAAATCTCTGAAAATATAGATCCTGGCAAATTATCATTGCTTCCTTCTCATTTTGCTTTTATTTAAGCTGTCCCAGAGCACCTTTGTGCCTGTGTTGGGTAAGAGATGCGTGGAAGTTGCCTCCAGCTTTGGGCTGTGAAGGGTCTAGGGAGTGTCAGGCAAAAGGATGATCGTGATGAACACCCACCTTCCAGACCCAGAGGGCTTCCTCCAGGAGGTGAGATCCAGATGGTGAAAAACAGGTGATTTTCTATTCAGATAGCAGCAGAAAGGCTGCCAGGACTCCAGCTGGTGATGGAGGAACTCTGGTTCTCACGAGGGTTTGTGTGTTTCGTGACTGTGAGTTTTAGCTGCACTCAATAGATGGTTTCCTTCCTCAAAGCACCATCCCTTTCATAGGAAACATTTTGTTAGCTCTTGTCCTGCAGCCTTCTACTGACTTAGGGGTTAAATATGCTACAAAAACTGCCCATGAAAAGGACTATGTGAAGATTTAATTAATATTGTGATAGTCTTAATAATGTGGTGAACAGTTGACTCCAACCTCTGTGTGTATGGGGAAGATCATGAAGAGAGGAAATTTGTGACGAGTAATGGCTGTATGAATAATTTATTTGACACAAAACTATTTTGTATCTTGACAAAAATCTTGTATTCCTATGAAAGCAGAAGCTCCTGAGGCAGTGCAGTTTGCCTCTAGGGCAATATGCTTTTTTTCTTATCGTCACTTCTCATTTTCTAGCAACAATATTATTTACTCTATCAGAATTCATCATTAATAATCACTTGTCAGGAGGGTTCTGACTCTGCCAGCAATTATTTTGCCATTCTGCATTACTTGTTTCCAGAGTGAACAACAGACTACATAGTCTATACTTTGTAATAAAGATACGGCAAGAAAACGTTTATGTTTTTGTGAATAAGCAGAATGGATGTAAGATCTGAACAGCAGAATGATGTACGGATTTGGGATTTGATTGCATTTTTACCAAGTGGAAAATGACATTAGGATTAGAAGGGAAACATTTACTGAAAATAAGAAAAGGTTACCTCAACTTTTTTTGTAGTTACAAGATGGTATTCAAAAGAGGTATTTTTATACCCATTAGGGAGCCATCCAGGGTTTATGCAGATTTGACATTTTCTTCTTTCTTCTCTATTTGTGTCTGGAGCCCAGGGTGAACAGCCTCCTCTTTGTTTGCTCTCTCTAAATATCTTTGTCTGGGCAGCTGTTGATTCAGGCCCTGTGAATAAATAAAATGAAGAGGACCTCCTGCACGATTTACAAAGAAATGCTATTTTCTGAGCCCCGACTTGCCATTTTGTGGTGTTGGCATTATCTTTCTTAGACAAACAAACGGCCTCTTGTCCCTCCTCACGAATGTATTAGCTTTCCACTTGCAAAAGCTGCAGCAAGTGAACTTTCCTGACATTAATGGGAGGTGACGGCGGGCGAGGGAAGATGCTGCCTTTGTCCAAGCGGAGGAGAAGCGCTGTGAGCCCAGCGCGCCCGCAGCGCTCCGGCTTCCTGCACGGCTTTTATTCTCCCAGAGCTTGTGAGTGTTACTGGGGGAAACCAAAGACAAAAAATCCTTTAAGAGTTCAGTCCTGTCACCCCCCCTGCATGCTGCCTCTCATCATCGCTTAAGGAGGACTATTCATGCAAAAAAAAAACCAGTGCTCACCGGGTGTAAGCATTGAAAAAGGGGGTCAGCTCACAGAAAATGCATTAACTTATAATAATAATACCAACAAGAATCCCATTAGCCTTATTTTACGCATATGGAGGCATGGAAAAGCACAATGTGTTGAAGCTGGGAGCACTAGCTGGGCCTGGGACTTGCGGGGTCCCCTTTCCAGGTCTCTCTTCTAATGACGAGACCAAATTGCATGATCCCAACATACGATTGCTACATGATATTCTTTATTAAGTGTGACTTTAACTTGTCAAGAGAGCCTCACATAGCTCTTTGAGGTTCAGATACCTTCACTGACCCTCAGTCGTATCTGCGCTGCCTCTTGAGGACCACCAGGCGGTTTGGATGAACGTTCCTCAACTGGCAGCTCAGTGGCTGTGTTTGTATCACCGAGCCCACCCAAGCCCTTTTTCACATCCCGTTAACACATTTGAAGGCTACCATGCCTACCTGCACCTTGTACCAATGTTTCAGCTCCCGTTTGGACAGTCCAAGTCTGGAGAGGAAAGGTAAAAGGACAAAATCGTAGAGACAATATGCCACTCCACTCTGCAATGGTAGGAAACCTTGGAGACCGAAAGATGCTGGTTATTTAAGGCTGAAGGTGCTAAGAGTATCTGAAAAAGTGCTGAGCATCTTCAGCATCTGTTGCCCTCAGCGGGAGCAGAGACTCTCAGCTTCTCTCAGCTGACACTAAGCACTCACCAGGATCACCCTGTTAATGAGCTCAGACAAATCCATGCTCCTTGGTTGGCACAGGGCAAGGAGACATGAAAGCTGCTGAACAGAAAGTGGAATGGACACGGTGGCTTCACCAGCTGTGGAAGGTGCCTGGGAAACACTATGTTTTTATTTAAATCATACATACAAATATGCTTGCTGAAAAACAGTACTCCATGGCTACAAAAGCTGAACGATGTGTTGAAGCTCCACTCTCCAGGGCTCATGTGGGTTGTGGGGGGTCCCTGGCAGGGCAGCTGCTCCATCAGCTGTGAACTTGGCAGTCCTATGTCCTATTTTCAGTAAAACCCTTTCCTTCCTTTATTCTCTCAGTCTCTTCCAATACCATTTATGATCTTTTTTCCCCCAGCATCCCTACAGCATGGTGCCATGCTAAGATCCTTTCTCCCCAGCATCGCTTCCTCCATGGTTCTTAGCTGCTTGTTAGTGTGACACGTTCCCTGGCTGCCACTGGCTTGTGTTCCACTGTCTGCAGTCACGCAGGGCTACAGAAGCAAAGTTCTTGCTACTGGTGCAGACCTTTTGCCTTATCTGGGTCCCTTTGTGCCAGGTCCAGCACGGCAGGGCCATGATGGTGATGTGAGCTCACGTGTAGGAGCACAAGATACCCCTGGGCAACATAAGCTCCCCTGTACGGTACAGATACACAACCTTGTGCTTGTCCAGGGACCGGCCGTGCCACCCGAAGCTGGTGAGCTGGCCACCAACGGGTCCAGGTTTCTGTTTGTGACACGCAGGACCACAAAGTGGAAAGCCCCAGTAGGGTGCTGTAAATGCAGAGCGAAGGAGCGCTGCTGGAGACGGGTCTGGAAGGTGTCCAAATAGCATGTCTCATGCTTCGCAGGGGCGATTCGACAGGGCTGCTGGGAACATCTCAGGGGAGATTATTCTAAGCAATCCCTATTGTCAGCATACATTTTAGAAACTGCAGAGACTTAAAATGTTCTGGAGTTTCCAGTGTGTTAGAGCAGGAGGCGGTGGAGGTAAATAAAAGTATATACTGCTCATGTCTGCTGTTGCGATCTTCTCCCACACCTCCAGAACACAGGATAAGGACACCAGACTAAATGCAGGCTGGAAAACAATGAAATTCCTGTTAGTCAGCATGATCAATTAAATGAAATTTAATTTGCTTTCCAAATGTGCTCACGGGACAAACCCCAAGGATCCAGCTGACAAGCCCAGCCAAAATGGACTGTTCTACGTTTCCCTTCAAGCAAATGGCAAATCTGAACCACTTCCAGAATTGTTGGTGGCTGTGTGGCAAAGCTGGCCTGACCTGGTGACGGCTTGAGCTGATGGAGCTGGAGTTTGTCCGAGGAATGCATTTCTTTGGGAAAAGCTGGGCTCACGCAGTTGGCAGCTGGAGGAGGAAAGGAATGCTTTTGGGGTCATACAGACCAAACTGCCTGGAAACAGAACATGAAGTCACAGAGAGTGCAAGTGCAGCATGGCAGGATGAACATATCCTCAGAGAAAAGATGAAACTAGGTCATAAAAGCTGAGAAAAGAGGAGAAACCACACTTCTTATTCGTTAGTGATTCCTAGGCTGCTTGGTAGCTCAGATCAAGTGACTGATGCAGAGATGGATTTCACAGTGATCAGAATGAGTCCTTTTTTCAGCTCACTTAAGAAAAAAAATCTTCGATTTTGCAAGTCTTATTCCAGACACTAAAGGTATTTCTTACACCAGCTGTCACGTGCCAGCCTGCCCCAGCCACACAGCCGGGGCTGTAACTCCCAGGAAAGGGTTATTGCAAGTCTTATTCCAGAAACTAAAGGTATTTCTTACACCAGCTGTCACATGCCAGCCTGCCCCAGCCACACAGCCGGGGCTGTAACTCCCAGGAAAGGGTTACAGCTCCTTCTCCTTATCTCACTGGCAGCAGTGTGCCAGCCAAGGGAAGTGGCAACAGCCTCCCGAGCCTTTGGGAGCCCTGGGGCACCCACATCTTCTCAGCAACTTTCTTTTAAAGGTAAGACAAGCCTTAAAACCACGTCCTGGTCTGTCTGTTGAGGTTTTCATCAAATGTATCTTTAGCTGCTTAAAGCTTAATCAAAACCTGACTGAAGATGCTGTATTCGTACTGAAGCTTATCCGTGTAGGAGAGCAGCTCTGGCTGTGGTTGGAAGCACCACAAAGTGGTTGGTTTCTTCTTGCCTGGTGGGATGTGCTCAGCCTCAGAGTTCTCTCATTTCTCAGCAGCTGTGAGGGGCTACCGTGTCTCCCGTTTCTCTGCTGTGAGCAGTTTCATCACCTAAGTAGAGATGAAAACATTGGTACGAAACCCTCAAATCAGGATTGATGACAAAAGTTGTTCTGCTACAGGTATCATCAAGTGGTGGGAAGCACACCAGCGACTGCCTGCTGCTGACACGTGTGGGAAAAAGAGCCCAAAAGCAGCACTCATCTTTTTTGTATCTAGCTCCTTTGCTATTGTTAAAACAAAATTGTTATATTCAGCATGTCCGGTGATACGAACTCCTGAAGGGGCAGAAAAAAGCTGTGACCATTCCCAACACTGACCTTCAAACGTCTGTGGTCACAAAGGCAAGGACAGCATTGCTCCCAGGGGTCCAGCGTGACATTCCCCTTCCCTCTGTGGACCCCTTAAAGACCAACAGATTTATGGTAAACCACAAACTGTTTGAGGCCTGTTACACTACCTGCTGTGCTGCTTTAAACCTGAGCTAAAGAGGACCTTCCAGAGGGGGAAGGAGAATTTATTTATAGTATGTACATCTTCGAGTCCCATGTAACAAGAGGGTGTATTTTTCCTCAGGATGTTTGAATAGACTTGCATGGGTAATGTTTGTCTCTTCACACATGGTTATAAATGTTATTGCGCTGCAACAGAATTTAATCTTGGAAAAGTCAGCTATGTTGCTTAGGTGAAAATCTCCAAGAGACACAGGGGTGCCTCTTAATATAACATGGGAATATTGTTTCCAATCCAAGTAACAGTTTGCAGGTTTTGTCTTACCCTTCCTCATTCAAGAGATTTGTGCCTGAATAACCTAGTTCGCCCAGAAATGGCAGGTATTTAGCCAGAAAGGACTTTGCTCACAAGGTACGTTACTTTACATTATGTCATTGGCTTGTGTTACAGCACAGAAGGGTCCACAAACATAACAAGATATGAAGTTACAGGTGATGACAGGACATGATTCATGGGCTACCCTATGAAACAACTCTCCTTCCTCTTCAAAATCAAGTATCTGCCATTACACGGGGTTTTTTTTTCAAGTTTTTTTAAGTTTGAACTAACAGGAAAGATATCTGTTCTGGTGGTGGGTCTTTTTTTTTGTTTTTAAAGGCATTAGAGCATCTGAAGCTTCAGCTGAATTGCAACCATTTTCCGAGTTTGCTGAGCATGTCTAACTTATTCTTTAAAGATGATATATTCAGGTAGACAGTATGAGACTTGTTACATAATGCCAGGGCTTTTAAAGTTCCTGAGCTTTGCTTGCAATGTCTTAAAAATGCATCTGTTTGACAAACATTTTCACATCTGCTAATAGAGATAATAAAGATTATCATAGGTGCGGCTGTAAAATATAAATTACCTCAGTCATTTATACATAGCCACACTGTTTATTTACCATTAATTTTCTATATTTTGCAAATATATATATACCCCTGCAAAACAGGATCTCCCATTTCACCCACCTTTCCCAGTGTTCAGTTAGACTGGGGTCTCTGGAACTCTTGGAGCGTTATTTCCATCACTGTCTACGGCTGCGGCTTGATTTGAAGATACAGGCTATTTGTGGATGCCTCGCACAGTGATGATATCGCTGTATTAAACTGCAGAGATTTTGGTATATGACCTTGGCATGGCTTGTGGTCCTCTGCTTATTAGCCTGCCTTCTCAGGCTTTATGTTGAATTTCAAATCTTGCGTTCATCCAAGTAGTTACCATTTAATATCATAATAAATAAATGCTTGGTAATGACACAGCATTTTAAGACATTCTCTCAGACATTGCAGGATTGCAGGCAGAAATCAGAAGCTCTTCAAGTTTTTCTACAGGGCCTTCAACACCAGTATCTCTGGAAAAACCAATAATTACATCCTTAAAACCTAGGACAGATACATGCATTTATTTTTATTCTACCAGTTAAAAACAAAAATTCAATGACTACGTATTTTAGATTGTGGTTTTATCTGAATCCTGAACTGTTGGCTTATGGTAATTCACAGAAATAAAAATAGTCAAGGCTTAAGTTCCTAAATTAGCTTTTGTGTGGTGTCTTGTGTACAAATAGACCAGAGCGTCTTGATCGACGGTTTTATGACTCTTGGTTGGGATGATCTAAATTTATTGTATGTAAGAGTTAATTAGTTAATATGTGTAATAGCTTTAAAGGTGCTTGGCATTACTACAGGATATAGACTTGGCAAAACATGGAACTGATGTAGTATAAAATAATACCAAAGCTAAAATATAAAATCTTGGTAGTTACTTTATGGCTACGTAAACTGAACAAGCTGACTGTGAGATGAAATGGCTGGGGTGGTCTACTTGCTGGAATCAAGTTCCCTGGCTCTTAATGAGTTTGCCCTTTCCACAGCGCTGAGCAAGGTTTGCATCCTGCTGTTTCTTCGTGAATCTCATTTCTAGTGGCTTCAAGACTTAACTTTGAAGAAGTATAATAGGTTTCACTGGCAATACCTGTCAAAAAGCAAACAGGAAATAGGGGAAAAACCCCACAATTTTATGTGCTGATACATTCACATACACAAGGAAGCATCATGCATTTTGTGTTGGGAAAAGAGCTGTTTACTACAAACTCATTGCTTTGAGATTTATTTTTTTTTTACATATTCTATACAGATCTAATTAGGGAGTCTGTTTCAGCTAAACCTTTATGACCCTTTGGTAAACTTAAACATGAGAAGGCAGAAGGCTGTGCACTAAAGCAATTGCTGTGACTGACCAAAAGAAAGGAGAAGGTAAATGCAGTACCTGTACATGATCATTCAGCGTAATGCAGGGTATGTTTGCTTGAGAGCTTTGCAATAAAAACTGCTTTCTCTGGTGACACCCCCCACCCACATTTAACCTTCTTACAGATGCTTCTGAGCACTCACAGCTCCTGAGCACTCCTAGGCCCTGGAAACGTGAACAGGAAAGTAGGTAACACAACTGTTTTACCAGCAGAGGAATTAAAATACTACGGGAGAGTGACTGGAGATACAAGTCTCTCTATGACTTGAATATCAGGGTTTCTTGGCTTTCACTTCATTCATCTTCGAAGGCACAAAGAGAAAGTTTGGGTTTTACTTATAAAGAAAGGGGCATTTTATATTCCACATCCCCTCCTGAAATACTGCTCTGCAGCCCGCAGGGCTGGGCCGTGCAGAATTACAACACACGGGCATCTCCCGGGAACTGAGGTCTGCGGCAGCCCCAGACCTTAAATAAATTCCAACAAGCAGAGAAAACTGTGAGAGCTGCCTCTTGTCCTGGCCCTCTGATGAAAGCTCACCCTTTCTTTGAGTCTGATCCCATGGAGGCTTTGTGCCCCACGTTTTATATGGCTGCGTGCAATACAAAATGTTTCTCATCTGGAAACATGCTAAAATGGCAATTCCTCTGGATTAGGTGAGTAACAGGGTAAGATCTCACAAAACCTTTTCTTCAGTTTATTTTGGTTTCCTGGTAGGGAGCTGCCTTTTCCCTGCACTCACCTTGAGCTGATTTTTGACCTGCATTTGGGGCTGCCCAGCTCCATCCTCGCTGAAGGGGCAGAGATGAGACCTGCCCCTAAGTTTTCACAGCAGCTGCTTCTTGCTGTTTGGAGTAAAATGGCATGGCCTCATTTAGACAAGTGGGTTGGTGCAAAGGCTTCTTCTAAGCTCTCTCTGTTACGCTCTCTATGGTAGGGAAACAGAGTATTTGGTCAAAAATAACCGTCACAGATACCAGTGACAGCTCTGGCGACAGAGGCAAAGCAGGTATTGCCTAAAGGAGGCAAAGTGGCCATGGTCCTGCTCCTCATGGTGGTTCAGCTGCTGGTGCCGGGGTATAGAGTACCCACTGGTTGGGGGGCAGGTAAAGGAGGGGAACATGAATGAACTTGAAATCATCTGTCAGAAAGACATCAAACTTACAGTAGTGAGAGTGACTCTTTTCACGGAAGATGCTGGAGCTTTTTGGTACCAAAACTTGCTGCTGCTCCAGCTGGTGATCACTAGTTAAGCACAAACCGGGTTCATTAAAAAGAGCTCCTCGTTTAAAATGTTTGGCCATTTACACTGAATGACCCCAAAAGCCTACAAAGACAGGAAGCAATCAAAGAGAAAAAACCACCACCAGCAGCAGCAACAAAACGGGCTCATTATCCAAAGCCTCATTATCCAAAGAACTGGCACCTAATGGCAAACTGCTCCCGTCCTCCCCAACAACCTCAGAGGGTGCTTTTTGCAGCCAAAATGATCCACAGCCTTTAACTGTGAATTCTGATTCATTTCAGCCAGTTTTGTGGCTGGTGCTATGGCTACAACATCTTGCAAAACAATCAAAATCTATTAATAACCTAACCCTTCATTATCAATTTTTAAATGGATTCACCCACCAAGAAGACCCCAGCAAGAGGGCTAGTCAAAAGATGGGCTGGAGTTGGTGGTAACAGACATAAACTGGACAGACCTCTCCTGCAGAGACGTAGGAACTTCCAGACCTCGCAGCAATCCGCTCTGAGCTTCCTTCCAGGCATCATTGCCGGGGACATCTTCTCCCCTGGAGATTAAAACATGGTTTGCGTTGTTTTTTCATTGTGTTTCTACTCCCAAGGGGCAACCTGCCCATGGCATGGGGTTGGAACTCAATGATCTTTAAGGCCCCTTCCAACCCGAACCATTCTATGATAAATGCTGGCTGGACGTAGCTGGGGCTGTGCTAGAGGTTAGAGGGGGAAATGATTTCTCTGTTATTGAAATGCTGCCTGCAATATTAAGGTCACACTGTCCTAACGTGATCCTGCCCCAGAGATGACTGCAGATTCTGATGCATCGTGTTGTGCCGCGTCGTCCTCAATTAACTGAGGGCGGTTTGCCCCAGGGCCTGCCGATTCATCTGCTCGCTGGAGCTCGCCCCGGAGTTAACAGACAGCAAAATCGAAAGATTCTTCCACGACAAACAGCCTGCTCATTCATCTGTTGTTTCACCGCGGTGCTGTTCTCATCACCACGTTTGACTTAATTTGTACGTGCTCTAGTCGTGAAAACAATACCGGCGTACCCTTGCTTTGGGGCAGGAAAGGTCAACAAAGTGAAGAGCCGCTGCCTTTTGGGGCAATCAAAATATACCGTGTAAGATAAATTCGGAATGGCTTGCAGATGCTGCACACTCGGGAGCTAAAAAGGATTTAATCCTTATTAGGAACTTTGTGTGTTTGTGTGTGGGATGGTTGGTTTTTTTGTAATATATTTGCACAAGCACCTTGTGTAAAGGATTCCTCTTCTCTTTCAATCTCCACACATCCCCCAATATTAAAAGAATAATGACATCAGACCCAAGTTCTAAGGAGCACTTTTTGCTAGAGGGTTACTCAGATCATTAACTTGAGCAGCAATCTCAGTAAGAGGGATCTTCTAAGGCCATATGAGGAACCATTGAGCTGCTACACTGGCATAAAAACTGAAGTTGAATTACTAGTTTCTGTTCCGGTTCATGTAGAAATAATCTTATTTACAATGCAATTTTAAAAATACTTTTGAGTTAATAATATGACATTCAAAAATTCTCAACAGTTGTGTTTGAACTGCTAAGACAAACATTTTCTTTTCTGGTATCTTCCTAAGTTTAGCCCTGTCGACTGGAAAGACATAAGTATAGTAAACCAAAGGATGGAACTTCCCTATAAATTCTTCATTTTTAGCAGAAGGTAAAATCTTATTTAGCTAAGGAAAATTACTGATAACGCCGGTGCTCTCTTAATTAGTTTGTGACAAATTTCCAACAACATAAAGATCAACGTGGAAAAAAATAAAATTTCCATTACGGATGCTGCATCTCTTCGGCCAGTAATGCTTCTGCATTTCCCGACGTGGTGTGACACCCGCTAACGACAGCGTTGCTAACTGTCACCTACAGGCTGCTCTGGGGGGGAGCCTGTGGGTGCACTTCTCCAACCTCCCCATCCGCCTTCACCAGCTGCAACAGCCACACAAAGATTAGGATGGGGAAGTAACAAATAGTAAAAAAGACATAATATCCATCAGCATGTTTAGGGTTGCTCCCTAAAGCGAGATAATCCCTTAATATACCAGAGAAATGTGAAAAGAATTTTATGGCCTGTTTCAGGATTTGCCATTTCAGAACGCCTTAACATCCCACATTTCTAAAAGGTCTTTTAAAAAGGTCACGTTGGGAAATCATGCAAATTTATCCCTTTTATTTAGAACACAAAGACATATGACAGCGAGAAGTCTTTCTTTGTTACTATTCATAGTATTCACCCATACTATTCATAGTTAGGGTGATCCAAATATTTATTTAGCAACAGAGCTTATGTGGCAGCACAGGTAACCACCCAACCAATGCCTTGTTCTCAATTATTAGTACTTAACCCTGCAAGCTTCTAAATAGCCTTTTCTGTCACTGAGGCCAAGAATAAACTCTCTCCTGGGTAGAGAGGAACACACATATTGATGCTGTTTTGTACCAGTTCTGTGGAGTCTTTCAAAATACATTAAGATCACTGACTCTAATTTTCATGGCAATAAGGATGCAATTTTAACTTACAGAAACGAACAAGACAAACCATACAAACTAGAATTCATTTAATTCATACAGTACAACAAGGAATATAAGAACTTCTGCTTTATATATGTATTGTAAACTCTTTTTAGGTATTTTAGTTTTAAAACTTAACATTCAGTAAGAAAGTATACAATCAAAAGCCAAGTTTGAAGACCAGTTACTCTGTTTGTCAGATAGGAATATTTAAAAGCACTTTTTTTCTGCAAAAAAATAAGAAAAAAAATCCTTTAAAATGTTCATTAATATGGAGACTTACTTGCTCATATACTAGACGACTATTTCAAAGCTGTCACACTGGCAACATCCTGCCATTCCTGTAATCTCTCCTGTACGTAGTTGCAACGTGTTCTGGCTGCATTTTAATAAGTGATGTGTTTTAAGATGACAGGAACTAATTGGGACTCTTAAACCTTTCCTGCTACTCCAAGTACCACAGGCTTTGCCACAGGTGTGCATTGAGTACAGTTTATCTACTTTGAGCTAGTATTTTCAAAAGATGCATGGGACGTTCGCTCTGGCTAACTGTTTTTACATAAGAAAAAATATGCTCATCAGAGCATGGCAAAGTGCTGTTTTAACTGTTTGATGAGCTGCTGTGTATCAACATGGCCTGGAAATGCTTCCTCTGACTTCTGAGCGGCTGTGTAACTCCTCTGAAGATCTCCAATCTGTAAGAAACACACAAACTAATATTGTAAATCCAAGCACTGCAGTGTTTGCATCGTGTATTCTGTGCAGGATGTTTCTGATGCTCACAGATGTTTAAACCAAGAATGAACAAATAAACCAGAGTCAGTGTGGAGGCTTTTGAACTCAAGGTTATTTCCCCCTTACATACATCAAGGGACGAGAACAAAAAGACAGAAATGGAAGGGATGCTTCAAGACAATAACTTTATATCCTATTCCACCTGATTTCTTGGAGAATGGACAATGCCCAGTGCTTGAAGGAGGAACAAAAAAAATGGATGATTTGCTTTAAAACTCCATAGAAGTGTTGTATATACAGTCAAAACAACCAATCAGGCATATGTAAAAGCCACAACTCCATGTGATCTCCTGCTTCCTCACAGAGAGGCACAGCAGTGTTGAAAGTCCTGCTAAAGTGTGCAAGTGTGTTTCCTCACTGTTCCTATTTTTTCCTAAACAGCCATAATTTTTAGAATGGAGGAAGTGTACGTAAAGCTCCTGGGTGGAAAGGAAGAAGCCATGGAAAGTGTCAGTAGGAGGCCTCCGTTGCCTGCACATCTTGTCAACATTGAGCTTCAGTGTAACAAGAATTCTTTGAAGGGGAGGAAACCAGGGTCCAGAAGTTAGGTTTGTAAACCATGGCCTTACACCGAATCTAAGGATTGTGTTACCCACTACAGCAACAGCTACTGATCTGGCCATTTGTCTTCTCCCACAGCCTACACAGGTTCTTTGTGCAAATGCCACGTAACAAGACATTTGCAGACTAGGATTTACTCCTTAATCGGTAAGTACAGAATGCAACTATTCAAAACCATCTTATGGTGGTTCATAATGGAGAGGATACGCTTACAAATTAATGGGTTGCTCTCGCCTTGACGCAATGTACTTCAGTATCCGTAGGAGTTGGGCTGCCCACACAACACAGACTCATAACAGAATCTTGAAGGTGTAGGCACAAGCAAAGGAGCAATTTTTTCTTGTGAAAAATATAAGGACGTGTACAAGTTTCTCCTTATTAACAGGAATGTCGGACACACTGTTAATTGAGTGGCTGAGACGCTCTGTATGAAAGAAATTAACACAAAAAATTGAAAGGCTGTAAAGCTAAAGCACAGACTTTCCTTTTGAGATCACTGAGATCATGGGATGAATAAATTATATTCTTTCTATAATTACTGATAAACCATATGATACTCTTTCACTTCACATTCTGAAAAAGCCAATGATGGTGGATGGAATTGTTAACACATTGCTCATCTTCTGGGCATTTGGAAAATTCTAAAGATACTTTATAGGTAGTCGACCTCACTTATTCTCAAAAGCAAACATTTGAATGGCTACTTCTGCACACAAAGCTTCTGGGTATTAAAATAGAAATATAACTTTAGTTTTCCTTGAGTTTATGTACTCTGTATTCTTTTATCTTACCTAATTTGAATTCTTGGTAATAACAGTAAAAACCCAACTGCCCCAGCAAGGCTCAATTTTTAGGTTACAAGGATAGGATGGTGCATTACCTTCTCTGAGAGTATTGCGAAATTGAAATGGGGCTCATACATATGAGGTGCTAAAGCTGAAGCAGTTTGCAGCAAAGCTCTTGCCTACGTAGAGAAAGAAAAAAACACCATAGTGAAATCTGTGAGGGAGGGAGGATAACAAGAATCGAATGCAATTTTCATCATTCTTAAAAGAAATCATCCTGTGTTTTCTTTACTAGGCCTTTACTAAGAAAGCCATATTCAACGATGTACGAGTTACACCAATAGCGTATTTAGACATAATACAGTTAAATAGCATTGAAATTAATAAGACTCTTGGTTAAGTCAGAAAAAACATTTCAGGACTTACTCAATTAGGCAATTCACTTCTAAATACTGAACAGAGTATATTAATTTTTTTTAAAAAAGGATTTCAAGTCCCATCTCACTGTATTTATCTGTTGTCTCTGACAGCGCTGTCTTAAGCATCCCTGAAAACCTAAATTTTATCATAAAAATGAGTTTTAACACTCAAAAATGTTAATAAAATTAACTCTTTCTTTCTGACTCGCAAAATAATAGCATTAAAAACCAACGGAAACTTAAGTAATGAGCATGTACTTTCATGCTGTAAATCCAATAAAAAATTAAATTGTGAATGCTTTTACTAAAAAATGGAGAACTTTGGGGGAAAAAACTTGATTGTTTAAAAACAAAAGTATTTGTAAACTGTTTGGGAAGGCAGAGTCAAGAACTTAATAAAACTCCCTAAATCTGACAGCTCTGGGTACATGCAACAGTACTTATGAAAGAATATTGTGAAATACTATAAAATCCAAGGTAAGCAAAATATCTTTACATTTTTTATTCTTCTGTGCATAATTTTATTGCCATGATGATCCCAATTTTTAATTATACATGTGATACAAGAAGGAAATAGAATGTTTTAAGCTAAAGGCTAAAATGGACAGGAAACAATTGATTAAAATGGAAAGGCTCTACAATGTTAATTATTAGCATGTGTATAAAAATGAATACATTTAATCCACTGTGCATGTCAATTATACATCTTAGCTCAGTACAAACTGGTGTACTCACATTAGGTAAGACAAACCACCAAGCTTCCTGATGCAAAAGTATTTATCAAGAACCTGCTCCCTTGGGACAAAACTCTAAAGCAATCTCCTAGTTGAAAAAAAATCTTTTAAGAGCTGACCCGATTGCTATCTACTGCCACCCAACAAAAGTTTATTATCTACATTTAGAAACTGAATATATAGTCAAATATGTAATTCAAGTGACAGAGTAATGCATTTTGTTTTGGGTATCAATTTAGAAAAATGATCTCAACAACTGCAGAGCCACTGTAAACCTTGTTTTTGTCTTTGATGAACCATTTGGATATGCCAAAAAGGAGCAGTTTAATGGGAGACAGCATGACAATGTAGAGGGTACACTGAAACACGCATAAAATTATCCATGTTTTCTGCCTGTAGTAGTAAGCTAGACGTTCATATGATGCTTCCACCTCAGAGAAATGACACATTTCTTAGGTACAAAAGGGTCAAAGGAAGCCACCAACCTGCTCAGTGTGACCTTTTTGCATTTCCAGCACAGCCAAGTTGTTGTAAGCTTCCGCGTAGTCGTTATTGTTGACTAACGTTAGTTTGAAACACTGGTAAGCCAGATTCAGGTCTCCTATCCCCTAAAAATAAGATTGTATTTTAATTTGGGGAAAGGTTGGAAACAAAATGTATCTGGGTTGTTGTCTGGAGTATCTTTTCACCCATATGTACTACCATTGAATACAAATTACAATAAAAACACGCTTATAAAACCGTATGGGCTTTCTTCCCAGACCCTCACATTTGCTTCTTATTATTCCTCCAAACAGAATCATTTCTCTACAGCACAAACTTCCACGCTCCAAGTGATAATCACTTCATCTAACTTAACTTTTAGATGATTTAAGTATCATCTAAAGACTACACTATCTGCTACCGTCTATACTAGGGTAAGAAAAACAAGAGATGTGTCCAGAGGGGAAGTCATCTTGTTTCTCTGTCTCTACACAGATTTAAAAAAAAAATTACATATAAGCCTAGTTTTTAGAGGATAAAAATTAAGGGAGATTAAATTCTTTGGAATTTTTGAAATTTGGAATTTCTTCTCTTTTCTGTGGAGCAGCTGACTACTCTAAAGAGTCAGTGCTCTAGTGTTATGACCAACACTGATACAAGTTAAACATTAAAAGTGACAAATGCTGAAAAATATAAGCACATCAGCTCAAATGTCAATGCTTCAGCCAGTATAAATCCTTGTGCTTATCCTAACTGCAATACAATCAAGATGAAGAGTTGAGTTTCTCTCTGACTTAAGTTAAATCATAACCAGCATTTGAAGACAATTCATATTAGAAAGCAATCAAGAACTTTATTCAGTAACCTTATTCTGAGCAGCTACACAGAAATCTAACACAACTTCTGGAAGAACATCTGCAAAAATCGGCAATGAATACAAATTAGTGTGGGAATTAAACAAACGTTACCACACAATTACACAATATTCCTACAGCTGCCTGTAAGAGAGAAGAACATGCCTTTTCAACTATGACATACACAGTGCTGTAGTGTCTTCTACATGCTGCTCAGTACATATTTTTATGACAACAAAATCAATCTAATGCTTCATGTAATGTAAGTAACAGCTCAGAGAAAAACATCTTTAATTAATTTTTTTTTCGAATTAGTTTGTATTGCAGCAAAAGCCTTCAAGGGCTGGTACTTGTTGCAATGTTTTTAGAAAGAAGGGACAGTTAAAGACAGTGTGGAGGAAACATCTTTTAGCAGGAGGAAGTCACATTCTCTGAAGATGTACAGAACTTTCTTATTTTGCATTTTCCTCTCTACTGATGTACCCTGTACACTATTGGGTTTCATATTTCAAAGCAGGGCAATGAATCCTTCCTAGGTCCTCTTTCTCCAGTTTCTGTAAAATTGCATTTATTCAGAAATGTTGTTAATATTTTTCATACCACAGCCACGTGTCCCAAGTTGTACCACACATCTGCTGTCTCCTCCTCATTTTCAGCCAAAAACAGTGCACGTTCAAATGAAGAGAGTGTCATATCATATTGCTGGGCATAGAAGCAACAGAGGCCCAGATTGTTAAAAAGTTGGCAGTTATAAACACCCATCTGCAGGAGCCGTCTAGAATGAAATAAAATATTTGTTTATTTTTTTAGATTAATTTGAAAGAGGACTTCTATTCTAAATGACAAAGTTCTCTCCTTCTTTCTCTCTATTCTGAGAGGGTGCAATAACCAAGTGTTAGAGTCTTACACTTGGTAAAGGAGTCATAAAGGGCAGCGCAGGGCATTTTTGATTTTGATTTGCAGAATCAAAGCTCTGCAAGACACCCTTCATGCAAATGAGATATCTTCTGTCTTTTTCAACTGTCCCATATGATCTGACTTTAAGACAGAGCTGTACACGCTTTCTCTATATTCTTTTTCCAATCCCTCAACCTCAATCAAGCTGTAATTTGTTGCCGTTACTGTTTATAACTGTTCAGACTTCAATTTTTTGCTTGATTCCGATCTCTACTCAGTACATCTAGTATATGAATCTACATCAAGCTTACATTTGAAGCATAACTAAGACACAATTCAAATGGATGTTGTTTAATGTGTCTTTTAGAATGGAGGTATTTCATAAAAATTCTGTTGATTAATATTTATAGGAAAAACATATGCTAAGAGGGCCAGGGAAAAAAGAGGGATGGTCCCTGCGGTGTGACTGTGAGTTTCTGAACCTAAAGCATAAAATAGCTCAGGTCTGACAGAAATGAGATGGTGGTGCTTATATGGACTTAATCTGCTCTTAGACTTAAGAACATGAGTCAGGCTCCTTTGTGCTCTGACTGTATTGAAATAAAAAGCAAGTAGCAGTGTTTATATCTTTTTATTGCTTTTAGCAAAACACAGGGGAACCCTAGCCCACGTTCAAGTAACAGATTTTGTGGTCACAATTGCTCGTGGCTTCAGGTGGAGTTTTTCAAAAGCTGCTCTAAATAGGACGTCCACATGCCCTCTGAATGCAACTGAAGTTAAGACTAAGGTCTACTGTTCTCAGATGGTCTCATGCTGTGAAAGATCATTTCTTGTTTATTAATCAAATAATGACTGTTTTGATAATCTCTTTTGACACTACTACATACTCCACATGTAATGATGACAAGGTTTTAAAAGAGAGCTGTAATTATCACTAGCCGAGAAGATACAGAAGTTGGAATGCTGATTTTATGCTGATACTTGTCGAAATGCTCAATCATCCTCCCATGCCAATCTCCACATGTTCTTTTTTTGCTACAAGCATTACAAAAATAAACCCTTTATATTACCCTCCCACACATTTCCGTTCCCCCTCCCTCCCTCCCCACAAGTGTCGATACCTATAGAACCGCAGAGCTATCTCAGGCTGGTCTGAATAGAAATGGTTGCTGCCAATGCAGGCAATGGCTTCCACGTGAGTATTATCTTGTTTTAAGACATCTTTATAGTACTCTGCAGCCAAGGAGATATTGTTCATTTCCTATACAATCGGAAAAACTTCAGATTAATTGTACTTTTTTCTTTTTTTTTTTACCGATTTTTATCATAAGACTTATTAAAATGTCAATCTACTGAGTGCTTTATCTATGCTTTGTACAGTACTTAACTGAAATTAATTATGTATGCTCTTACAGTTCTCTGATCGGACAATGCAACATCACCAATTGGCATCTTCACAAGCGACACACGCATGCACGGGAAGAATGCATATTAATATATCACTGCCAGCTGTACCTGTCATTAATTCTATGCCATAGCTATAAAAAGAGATCTGTTTTTTATTTTTTGGAAAAAGAGACAGGTCAGAAGTTTAGCATGTGCAATAAGCATTTGCTTGTGATACACAGTGCTGTGAAGCTGGTTTCCCAGTATGGTAACATACAGTACATTTATTTCCCCAGTCAATGCCTCAATTACTTTCAATGCTTTTTACGTCAATTCATTAATTGCTCTGAACCCAAATGAGAATATAACTGTGTATGAAGCATTATTACACGTCTTTGAAAGCAGGAATCATGGATTTATTAGCAAAACTTGTACTAGCTAGGATATGCCAGTTAAGAGAACTATATCATATAAAAATATATGCTTGGATGTATGCTACTTGGGAGGTGAATTAGGGTGAACTCATTGCTGTGAACAACATCACACTCCTAAGGACTGCAAGTCACCCTGTATCAGAAGAAAATAAAAAATCAAAACACATTTCTGTGTTTGGAGAGGAGCGATTTCTACCTGTACCTGTAGGTACAGTGTGCTCTAAACATGACTACAGAATAAGCTTTTACTTAACCCCAGCAGCACATTCAGCTATGAAAAAAATTATTTCCTGTGATTAAAAGAAACAGTACTTAAAGCAGTCCCTTTAAAAATAATGTGTTTTTTTTTAAACCAAAAAAGGTCTACAACTCTTCCTACTGTCAAAAGGTAGTGTCAGAGAAGAAAAGCTCTGATTAAGGTGCCTGATGCATATATTCCACCTATGAAGCCCTGTAATGAGGACAGCACTATGCTGCAGTACAAATCTTTGCTAATGAAGCTATAATCCTGCACTCAGGTGTCAGTGCAAAACTAGACTCTGTCAACTATATGCTGCTCTTTAATAATTCCTTAAAGGGTTATGCAATGCTATGTATGGTTCTGCAAAATATCCATATTAAAAACTGTTTAACAATTCAGAAAGAAAAGCCTCCAAAAATTATGCAGCTGTTTTCTTCCTTGCTGAAGGACAAAAAGGATTTAATATGAAAATGGATTAATGCTTAGGGGTTAGATGAGAATGATGAGAACAGGAAAGAATGCCAAGTATGAATGTAGACAAAAAAAAATAAAATTCATGACTTTAAAACATTTTTTCTGGAATAGCATCACTACCAACTTTCAGTGAAAAATACTGTCCACTGTCTGACATGAAAATACACACTTTCAAAATACAAAATATATGTTTACCAAGCTAAAGTGAAACTATTTTAAAACTAATCCTACTTAAAATAACATCTACTTCCAAAACTAAGAAACATTCACATTCCACTGTTCTCACTGGCTTAAGCAACTAAGAGTAAGACATAGTGGTAATAAGGACAACACTGACAAAGACTGTTTTGCTGTTGAATCCCCCTAGCAGGTTGCCAAGGGCTCCAGCAGTTTTAGGATGATGAAACATATAAACTAGACTGAGCTACACGGACAATATCTGGACCACCTGACTTAACGTGGACTTTCTTAAAGGGTCTACAGAATCTTACTCGTATGATTAACCACTTAAACAAATACACCTGCAAGACTCCCCTGACATTACTTTTGTATCTTTGTACAATGTTACCTGTTTTGCATTAGTGACACTGAAAATCAGCGTAGTTAATTTTTGATGACCGTACAGTTACATTCAACTATAGGCTCTTTTTTTTTTGCTCGGACAGCTAACCTTGGCCACAATAATAACTGCACAGTGAGTCCATACCTCATAGATTCTGGCAATTCCACAAATAAGAGTCACTTCTCCACGAAATCGATCTAACCCTTGCTTGAAAAGGTTCAAAGCCGTTACAGGCTGATCCAAGCGAACATACACCTGAGCAAATAAAAAGCGTATAGAAATGTCAAATGTCTGACTTTTGTACCTGTACTGCTGCTTAACAAGGGAGATAAATAAAAGGGATGACACCTCACTTTATACAGTAAACCATAAGGTGATATAGTGAAGAATACTTGGAAAATAATAGAGTGAATACTGAATAAAACTCTGTAATGAAGATAAAATAGACTAATTAAGGTAATTAAATTTGCATGCATATCATCTAGACATTATTAATTCATCTGGACGTTACTAAGGAACCAAAAGTATCTTGTTATTTATTATCACACCAAGATAATATACTTTGATGCTGAGGTGAAGTTATCACCTTGAATATTTTCTTGTTTATTATGTTTTTAAAAACTTATGTTTAGGCTTGAAATAATTGGATCTTCAGGTTGTTATTTTACTTTTTCAAGTAAAACCGCACTGCACAGAGCAGTGACACTTTCCCATCTCCTTCCTGCTCTGCCAACCTCCCCTGTCACAAACAATAAAAATCCTGTAGCAGAAAGAGGGCAGTTTGGTCTCTGTGATTTTGGCTTCTGTGTTGATTATGACAATGTGTGACGTGGATAACGTGTGAGAATTGGATGGAGGACATCCACGTGTCGACGGAGACCACCTCCGCAGCTGTAAAGCCCTCCTGCTGGGGGGTACGGTAACCGCAGCTGCAGCAAAGGAAAAAGCCCTGCACACTGACTCTGGGAAACTAGATAGCTGGAGTGATTAATCTGTCTCTCACCGAGCACAAAACTGTTTTGAGTGCTCCCGTTGGAGAAATATTACATTAAATGGTGCTAATACTTCATATGACTTAAAAAGGGAAAGAATCTGTGACTGGTATCCTGACACAAACATTTTGTGATGCTATGTAAGAAAAATATCAACGTTAAGTGAACACCAGAGAAACCTCTGAACACGTTTTTCTGCCCTTGACCTTCATGGACTTTTAAGAGCCAACAATAAAAATACTAATTAAGGTCCTAAGTTCTTTATTCGTATTCCTATAGATATATACTGCTGTAGACATTTGCAAAGAATTCTTTCCTATGACCACTCAAGTGACATTCTTAATTGTCAAAGAGCTGCTGACTGTGAGTGCTTTCCTAGTAATGTGACTGCCATTTCAAGTCAATCACTGGCAAAAAGAAAAAAAAGACCAGGCAATTTTTTCCAGTCATTTTTCTAACGTCACTTGTGCTTCCTGTATTAAGCTGGAAAACTAATTCCTTCTTGTGAAAAGCAAGAAAAGAGTGAGGGTTTGGGGGTTTTTGCGGAGTGTGGTACTTGGTAGACTAGAACTGCACTAATGATACCTCCAATGAATATGCTTTAAATCAACAGTTTATTCCTAATGCACTCTATCTGGGGAAGTTGCTGTATCTAAAACGGCCTTCAAGTAATTTGCTACAGTTTTCTTTTATAAACCACGAAGTATACTTTCTGATTAATTTTATGTCTGCATTAAATTTTTAACTTTAAATAATTGTCTCCACTGTGACCGTCATGGTCCTTATTTTCTTCTAGCAGCAGTTTTCTACAACTAAATTACTCTGTAAAGAGTTTCAGTGGAAAGTACAGAGATGAAGGAGAATACATGATAGTTGGGTATGACTTCTTAATTAAGAAGAACATTGGCTGGTTGTATCCCGTATGTAAGTGACTTGTACAATTTATCCTAAGTTTGTGTAGTAAGACAGTGCACGCTGGCATACCTACAAATAATTTCATAGTTTCTTTGTTTCTGAGAGAAGATTTTAATTAGCTGTTGTTTTGTTTGTTTGCTTGCTTGCTTGCTTGCTTGCTTTTTGATCTGATCTAGCCAGGAAGCACAGCTCTCTTCATATTCTTAGGGCAAAAAATGTGGAAAATGGAGGAGAGGGAACTCCACTAGAACTGCTCCTTTTTTTATCTTTTTATCTTTGTTTATGAAGTATGTTTTCTGAGCATTACAACTCAAGTCTGCTCCGTTGCTTCATCTGGAGGTGCACTCTAAAGATGCGCTTGCTACAGATCCTCTGTGTGAGTATTACGCTCAGGTAGCACAGCCACAGTACCCTACTACCTAGTTCCCATGCCCAGGGGCGTATCACACCCTCCAACATCTCTGCAGACTGTAGAGCTGACCTCCAGGTAAGCGGCAAAAGAAATTAAAAGATAGGTGAAACAATTTCCATATGCTAACAGCTGCTTTGGGGAGACCTGCTCTTTAAGAGTATGACAGCTATAGCCTTTAAGTTTTAGATGGTAAATGCAGAATGGCTCCATTTTCTTTTTGGTATCTCTCTTATCTCTGGTAAAAATATCCCATTTCCAGTTCTTCTGGATCATGAAGTACTTTGTAAATTCTCAGCAGCCCCGACTCCTTTAAAGACTCTACTTTTTCAGTTTTCTTTTGGTCTTTTATCTTTCATAAATGACATTTCCAGGAAGAGTTAGCTTTAAGGAAAATATTTTAAAAAAACGAGATAGCCGTTATAATAATGGATATAAACGGAAAACTAACTGGTACTGTAGCATCGGTCTGTTTGCACAGAAGTTGACGCAATCCTATTTCTATTTTAATGGCTGCTTAACTCAAGTCTTATCTTTTCAGCGCTGTCAAACTGAGCTGTATCTCAGTGCCCTACTCTATTGCCTGTCCACCCACAGACACTCACTCATGTTGTGCGATGCTTTATACTCGACCGAGCTGGTCTACGGAGTGGGAGGTGGAAGTTCAAATGCAACTCCTACTTGAGCTAGTAACGATGTCAGGGGGATGCATATCTCCTATAATATCAAAAATCAACGAATCACTGTTTGTTAATCCAATTACTCTGCCAATTTAATCACTTTGTGTAGCTCCTGTGTTTTGGAGAATGACTCCTGGTAGTGACAGAAATCCAGAATTACTAAGCTCAGTCGAGTAAACTAACCCCAACTGCTGTATTGAAGACAAGTCTCCAGATGGCAATGATTATCACTTAAGTACAAAATGTAATTGCTGAAGAAATGTAAAGGTAAAGCAAGTATCACAATAAAAATATCTGAATTATCCACTAGTAGTGATGACTTGTGGATAGGCCTGAGACAGCTGGCTTAAAGGGAGCTGATAAAGAGCAACTGATTGAATCTCCTTGTAGGACAAGAAGAAGAAAAATGTAGTTTTAGTTTCTCACAGGCCACCTTTTCTTGAATGTCTTGGGAAGTGTTTAGAATCTGATGTATACCCTGGTAAACAAGTCATTCTGAGGCTTAGTTGTGGCACTTGTTCCTTTAAAGCTTTTAATGCCTTTATTTTGACAGAACAGTCTCTGTTTCAAGGTCTCCAACTGCTCCCTTTAAGCTCACTTTGTTTTGACTTTGCTTGTGAAACGAGGATTTTGTGCTTCACTCTTCACTTACTGACTTATTGCATTAGTTTCCTAGGAGACCATACATAGCTACACTGTTCTTCATACTGGAACTCCAGTACCTCTTTAGCTATATAATCCTCGTTGCAGTTTAGACCAAAGAATACAGTAACGTAGGAGATTTTTGTTTTACTTTCTGTAAAATCTAGAAGGTCCAAAGTCTTTCTGTAAACTACAGACTTCAATTTCAACTGTTGGCGTGTGTTGCCTCAGGTCCGTATGGAGATCACACACTATTAAACTTAATGGTGTATCAAGCTCAATACTCAGCTATTCTGGTGTATGGACTTCTCAGGGAGAGTCTGGAATTTCACTTCATTCTTAAACAAGCAGACCTACGACTTACTTTTGCCAAGTACAAGATTGTATCAACCATGTCCTGTTGCTTGAGAGCTGACTTAAATTGCTTTTCGGCTTCACGATATAATCCTAACCTAAAGAGACAACAGATAGAGAAAGTATTTGTTTGTGGTTTGTTTCTTTTTTTTAAAGATTATTAAAATAATGAAGCAGTACACACTAAGCCAAACATGAACTGTCCAAAAGCATAGTTTAAGGTCATGTAGTTGTGTGCACGTTAGCAAAAACCATGCTGTTAAATATATTAAGGTTACAAAGACAACCATTCAAAACTATGAAAAAGGCAAATTCATGAAATTTGGTCCCCTTTCGTACATGCAGCTTTTTGGTGCTACCTGAATAATGATGTACTTGCATTCACAGGACACCTCCTGCTCTTCGTACAGACTGCACAGTAAAGAATGAGCGATTAAAGTCATGCCTCAACCTCTACCCACATGGTTTTGGAGAAGAATTTCCTCACTCATGACAAAGATCATGTAGTTACTTTCCACTGGAAAGTTTAGGGAATGCTTAATCTTCTGTGAAACACTTTCTCCTAGCCTTGTATGGGAAATGGTGAAACTTCTGTTGCTGATATTAAAAAATCTTTAAGAGAGTGTTGAAACCACGCTGTATTGTAAACAGTGCCACAGCTTAAGACCATCCGAGCAGATCACTTGGGAGGGGGGCAGTACATGGCACATGAACCTCACAGAAGTCTGCTTCATCTCAAAAGCATTTGTTTTGCAGTACTACCGTAGAATGCTTTGCAGTCATCTATAAATGCTATATAGACTACAAAATTAAGTGGATTGTATGATCTCAACAACAACAAAAAGGTACACTTTATTGTATGCAAATTGCCTTCTGTTTTCTTCAGCCAAAGAACACATATACTTGGTGAAGAAACACAAAACACAGGCAGAACAAGTCAGCCAAAACACAGAAACACAGCCAACGGGGACATAAGGGAATTTTGGATCCCGGAGGTACATTGGATGCTTTAGTCTCTGTAACACTATTCATAAAAATCCTGAAGGTGATGAATGACTTCTAAGCTCAAAAAAAAACCCAACCCAAAACAGTCTAATCTTCTAAAGAATGACAAAGAAAGGATAAGGATAGTGGAGAATTTCATCAGTTTGGGCATCTGAAAAGAAGCAATAGTTTCAAGTCAAGTTACAACATAGAATTTTAAAGGGCTAACTGCTTTGTATTATCAGCCCATTCATATAAGAACTGCTTATAGAACTGTAAGGACTGCAGATGATGCTTCAGTTTTTTAACAACCATACGGTATCCATATGTTTTACATTCATGGGACAATCACGCTATAGAGAATGATTGTCTCAGTACTTGTTTGATTTATGGGAAGCAGGGCTGTATCAGGAGGATTTTCACCTGATTTGGTAGAACTGGCTGTTACAATCATAGCGGGGTCCTCAGCAACCGCTTTAAACTGCTTGCAAGCAGCTCTCCTCCCTGCTGTCACTGCTCTTCCCTCAGAGACACAGCGCTGCGGGGTCAGGGTACCCCAAAGTCATGGGTGTCAGATGCTCGGATGCGGGGTGCCAGCCCTGAGGCCCTGGCATCTTTGGAACCGGTACTTCTGGGGCAATGTATCTCTGGCAGAAAGTGTCTGACATGAATATTTCAATTTTTATTATTTCAACACTCTGAAGCCCTCACTGACAGTTAATTTCTCAAGCTAATATTGTAATATTCATTTTGTGTTTTCACAACAGTTCTTGGCATTTATTTACAGACCCTTCAAACAGTAACTTCGAAACACATCAACAAAGGTGAAGATGCAACTAATTCACGTACTTAAAGGTACTCAATGTTGATGCCTTTACCTCAAGCAGTTGAACATAATCTCTTTGTATATTAAAGGAGATTTAAGTGTAAGCACAGCTCTCTCCAACTAAATACATACTGAACTGTTTCTCAGCGTTCAGCATCGCACAATACACCCAGCAGTTCGGGTCTGGCACCCGTACTCACTGATCACACAAAAAACCAACAGCAGCTTACCTATAGTAGCACTTCCCAATCTGGATTTTCCACCACCAGTCCTTGAATTGTGCGTGCTCAGTGGCAAGGGCTGCCAAATCCAGAGCCTTCCAAAACAAACCCATCATCTTAACATTAATACCTTCACCATTTATAAAAAGAAAAAGAACATGAAGTGAACAACGTAAAGATTTTTGTAAAGAGAAAATTTTGGAACAAAAAGTCGTGGTAAACTTGACGTGGGGACACTGCTTTATGTTCAACTATTTTTATATCTTTGTGCACTAAGTAGCCGAAAGGATAATTTATCTCTATATGAACATGTCATCCAAATAGCTTCTAGTAATTCAAGGAGAAAGTATAAAATTAATTTGCTGAGACTCCTGAAGTGCTGCTTCAGAACATATAGAGTATTTGTGTAAGCTGACATATTTTTTCCAAGCTTCCCATCCTTGTGCAATATAAGCTGCTAAAAACAGGTAAATACATACTAATATAAAGAAATCAGTTCAGCCAGTTTGAAATATTGTAGAAATGGTCATCTCATTGCCAGTATCAGGCTGCCTCCACTTCTCGGAAATCTTAAATGTGTACAGTAAGAAATACTTCTTCTTTTAAAAAGGCTGTGAGGTAAATCATTATTTTATGACAGACAGGAAAAATAGATAAATATTCTAAGAAATAGATAGCTATTGAAGAGGATGAAGGTCTAAAATCTCTTTTATCTGGTATATTGGAAAAGTCGGTATTCTAATCAATGTGCTACCATCAGCCACCACAGAGAGAATCTATGGCTTTTCATGTTTTAGCTCTAATGTCAGCATTTCTGTTAAAACAAATAGATGTGTGTTCTGTACCAAAACCTACCAAAAAAGCAATTGTTAGCATTCCTTTTTTTTTTAAAATGCCATTTTGGCCCAGAACCTATCAAAGCTTCCAGTGCAGCATGAGCAGCCGCTTAGAAGTGAGTAAGGTTCAAACTGCAAGTAACCTGCTTCAAAGAGCTTTCCTTGGAGTGATGACAAGTATTCAAGAAGAAGTGAATTTCAAGAAAAGATCCTTTCCTTGTAGCTACACATTCCGCTTTCTTTGCGGTACCCTAATTATTTCTGATAACTATTTTATGCAAGGCCAACAATTCTGGCTGCTATTGGAAAGAGGGAACTAAGACTGCTTCAGGCTTAGTAGACACTAACATCAGCAGTTTATCTCAGTGCAGATCCTCAGCTCTTACTGGGATCTTATCACCAACATCAAGAAACAAAGCACGACTCCATTCTGAAGTTAGTTTCTGAAATTAAGTCATGTTTTTATACTTCCCTATTAAGGAATTAAGAAAAGAATAGTATAATCCTGTTTCTGACACTTTACAAGTGATCACAAAAAACTTTAATCAAAAAATACTACAAATGTTACCAACATTTTCTAGAAAGTGTTTGCCTGAAAAGGCTTCCTGCATATCAATGTCAACTTTCTGCCGCTACGACAACCAAATCTTTTGACAATGTGGCCTTTGAAATGTAAGTAAATTCACTAAAGTCCAAGCCTTCACCTTGCCATGTCTATACCAACTGCTGGCATATTTCAATTCCAGTTTGCTCGAAATTTTTTAATTGCACAGTTTTGGTGCAAATCAGTGTGCCTAGAATGTTAATTTAAAACCGATCTATAATAGCAGTAGTGAAGTGTTATGTCCTGCACTCCTGTGCATCGCTGAGTGTTGGTACAGTCTATATTAGTAACTAGAAGGGAAAACCAGCATGGATTGTAGATTGGCAGATACTGGGATGTCCTTTTAAGGATTTTTGCTTCTAATGTATTTATCAGAAAAATAAGCCCCACTGATTAAAAGTTTAATAAACTTTAGGATATAATTCATCATCTGGAAATGCTGGTCAGCTGAAATTGCTGCTCCATGGAGCACTTAGCACAGTTACTCACATATGCAGGAGTTCATTTCAATTACAGTATTAGCCCTGGGAAGCCTTTCAGAAGAAATTTATTTTAGTCTCAGTTCTTATATTTGTGTAAATAACAAGAATAAAACTCCCCAGTACTTACTGGGTTTCCTGTTTAAGAAAAAAAAAAAGTTGTTGGTAAAAAATGCATCAGAGCTCTTTTTAAATGAAAAAGAATGTAGATTCTTTAATTGTAACTCTATTTAGCATGATTCTGAGATTCATTTTTTACCATTACTTTCCTTAGCTAAACTGTATTATAACTAAGACTTCCAAATTGTCTATCAGCTGTAACTCAGTACAAAACAGCTTGTTAGGTTGTGGTAATTTACTATTGTTTGCAAGATTAAACTGGTAAACGTACATTTGTTTGAAACTTAGTAATTTCATACACAGTATTGTATGCACCAAGAAATGAGATAGATGGAAACAATAGCAAGTGTCTGCTGCTTTTTTCACGTGCTGTTGAATGGCAGTAATTCTCCCAGCAAAAGTTATTGATTAAAGTCATATTTGTAGCCAAAGCAGCACAGGACAGTCTACAAGATAGCTGAGTAAATTACATTAGCCATAGTGAATTTAGCACAATTGCTTTTGGTGATTTCTATAGTTTGTAAATCTAACATAATTCCATTATAAATATATTCCTATCAGAGAGTATAAATGTCAGAGTACTAGAAAGAACTAAAGAAATATCAGAGGTCATAACTTCTGGCCTCAAGTATATATTGCACATTCATTTTTCTTTCTCAGGACAAAGTGTCTTGTCATCATTACCCACCTGTGAATAATGGCAGAATATGAAGTCACGGTCTGTTGCTGAAAAAAAACAGCAACTGAACTCCTTCAGGACAACTCTTTTACATTTCCCTGCTCTTAGAGCATTTAGCCCATAAAACAGCTTTTAGAAATAGCTCAAGGGGTACCTAAGGTTAGTAATTAAGTATATGTGTTGAAGCAAGTCAAGAACAATAACGTGTAGGGTAACAGTAATTTGTTCAGAAAAGTGTCTAATTTTTCATTAAGTAAGATGAAAGACTTCTGAATACATTTTCAGCTGCTGAAAAAGCTCAGCACTTCCCTCTTTGTATCCCTGTGTTTCTGATAATTGATAGATTACAGACGTATTTACTTTTAATTTGAACCAAGTTCCTGGCATTATTTGTCCAGTTGAATGCATACTGATTAATGATTTTTCTCAACTGAAATTGCTGAGCCTTTTTTTTTTTTCTTTTTATATACTGGCTGAATACTAAACAGAAGACAAATAATAAAACTTCCTTTGCTTCTTAAATAGTAATGCAGTTGAGAACAGGACAGAGTGTTCCAGATCAGCACAGTGACAAAGGAAGGACATTGTCACTACTACTTTGGTGTTTTATTTGGAAAACTGCAGGAACTGGTCTTCCAATTCTACCCATGTAGAAAGTCCACAAGAAGAGGCTTTTCAGTCTATACAGTAATAAACTTCAGCCAATTTCCCTGGCCTCCAAGCTCTTTCATTTCATCTCATGCATAAAAGTGATTAGTTTTGGGTTTTTTTTAAGAATGTGAACATCACGCAGTAGCAGGTAATACAAAGATGCAAGAGATGTCAGTGAATGTTCTAATGGGGGATCAAGAAAGATCCACATCAACTTTTAAACAGTTGATATACGTGTTGTTTCTCTGCTGAACCCTAAGTGACCTAATTCTTCCCAGGAAGAAGCAATTAGTGAATAAACAGTGATGCAGTCAAGTTTAAACAGAAGTATTTCTTTTTCTGTCTGTTTAAGAAAAAAATCATGCAGATGAGGTTCAAAAGGAAAGGAGGACAGTTTGGAGAATGGAATTATATTGAAAATGGTGTAGGAAGCGCAGAAGAAAAGAGGACAGAAAACAAACGAGAGAAAGCAAACTGAAAGGTCAGGGAAAAAAAAAAAATCTCTTTAGAGACACACATTACATTATAAAGGCACCCTGTACTGTGAACGTGTGAAACATTTTTTTTTTCCTTACAAGATGCCATCATTAACCAAACATGTTGATCTCCCCTCTCATTACACAATGAACAGTGGTGACTAAGCTGACGCTTCTTTGCTTATGGATATTTATTCAAATAGCTAGGGTACATAAAAATCCATAGGCAAAACTCTTCCTGCAAAACAGCGATTCAGGATTCTCAGCAAGGATTTCAAACTACACGCAGCACAGTGCAAAAACCCCTTACGATTTTTTTCTGGAGTGCTTGGAAAATTCCTTGCATCATATGAAATGATCTGTCTAGCCTAGAGATCCTGCATGTCCTTAAAGTGTAGGTCACAGGCACGTGTGGCATCTTACCAAGTTACCCTTTTACTCTTAGTGATCAGAGTTCCCAGTAACAAATAACATAAATTTTAATTATTAGTGGCATAAAACCTAGGTACTTTCTTCACATTCAGTATCAAAATATGTAAATGTTTATTTCTATTTCTCTCTGACATTTCTGACACTTGCATTTACTGTTTCAACCATATTTTGGATTAATAGTGCACTGCAATTCAATCCTCTTAAAAGAATGCTATGCAATAAATTGACAGGGTACAACTATAATCATTTGATACTAGATTAAAAAGCTTCACATAGCAGTACATTTGGAAATGGTTCTGATCTATGTCAACAACAACAAAATATTTTTGTTGTCTAACTGGACTGAGTTAATTGATTAACACAATTGATTAACTGGAGAGTTTAACTTCAGATCTAATCACACACCAGCTAGTAGTATTGCAGGAAATTCAGGAACTGTTTAGTCAGCTCTGCATTACGGATACAAATAGTTCTTTCAAGCAAACATCAAGCAGAAATTTTGACTCCATTTCAACCGAGTGCATATACCTTACATAGCTGTGAAATATTTTGACACTTTATTCATTGAATTAACTAATTATTTCTCTGGGTGAACCACCAAAAAAGTCCTGCAACCTTTATTATTTCTGAAAGATTAAGCAATATGTTCCTAGACTTGATCTTACCCATTCAGTGCAGTAATGTATGAAGAACCACAGAAGAAAAATTTTGAATGGGGTAAAAGGGAAACAGTATAATTAGGAAAACTTTTGGAGAATAAATGTAATAGAAAATCATTTATACAAAATCATATGGATAATATAATCTTTCTCTTGAGGCCACAAACCACCGCAGCGCTACGCAATTAAATTTCTAGAAAAAGTGTCTAAAGTCCTACTGATTCTTTTTTTTGCAGTTTCTCCAAATACATTTCCTTCCTATTCATCAAAATGAATAAACAATCCTCTCAGTAATTAAAAATGCCAAATGATGTTCAATTCAATCGCTAACTATTTTGTCAGGTATCTTCACCACCTTTTGTTAACAGTCCTCTGTAACTTATTGCTTACACTCAGGCCTCAGGAACTGGGAACTCTCCAGGCAGCTCAACTACCTGACCTATAGTTTCAGCTACTGCTCAGGCTCTGGTACATCCTGTTAACATGAAATCATGACATCCAGGGATCTTATCACGTTGATAGACAAGGGACCTAGTTTTAAGCATTAGAATGTTTTGCTTCTCAAAAAAAAAAAAAAGCAATCCCTACCTTGATATTCACAAATTATCATCCCTGATAACCACACCTTTAAGGGAGGATTTTTCTCCCTTGAACAACTTTTAGTGCTTCACTTTCGTACTCAGATGTGATGTACTGCCTGGATCCTTAGTTTAGCAGAAATACTGACAGAAATAACCGAACGATACATAATAAAAACTGAAAATGGAACATATTAATTACTCACATTTTTTACGTCATTTTCATGGTGAAAAATATATTCGAACAACGCCTGTCAGAAGAATATTTAAAACATTGTCATATTTGAAGATGAAAATTGATATAATTATTTTAGAGGAATATGGAATCTTGATTGTGTTAGGCAGAAATGAATTCTTTGTGAAAGCAATCACATTCATATATCACAATTGCTGACATTTACAGTTAATTAAGACTTGACTAGACAAAAACTATAGATGTGCTACATTGTCATTAGAGGAAAGCATTTTAATTCTTAATTTGCTGCAAGAGATTAATGGATTTGTCTCTTATCTTTGATTCTCAAAGTCACTTTAAATAAAAAAAAGGCAGCTATAATTTGAAAGTAAATATAGATTTGAAAACCTGATACCATTATCATGACTTTTCAACTGTAAAATCAACAAGTGATCTAACAAATACTTTTTGAATGTATAGTTAGGTGCTTATGTAGTGCAAAATCTACTTAAATTAAACATAGGTTTATTAAGAATGTAAGTTGAACAAATTTTGCCTTAGGGGAAAAAAATAATTCTAAACCCTACAGAATTCTGGGATCTGTACATGAAAAACTTATTTTTTATTTGTAAATGATAAACGCTTACAATATTGTGCTTCTGAACTCTAACGCACCATCGTAATACCAAAGCTTAAAGAAGTTACATGCATCAGCTCTGCTGCGGGAACTGCTCATAAACCCACAATTGCACAGCAATACAAATGCATCTTTATTTACTCCTGCATAAAGCTAAGCAAGTCATACTACCTTGTAGCTGTTCTGCACTAGAATATAGAACAGTATATGTAATATGGGAGTGGAATTTTAAGAGAATAAAATTATGTTGAAAGATACTAGATAACTAAATGGAGAGTAGAAGCCTCTATTCCCAGAACTGTAGTATGGGTGCTATAACACAAAGTTCAATTATGTTGAACCTTGATCTTTTTCCCAAGTCTTAATTGCTTAAAAAGAACAGAACGTTTTTTCTAAATTCTTACTATTCATTACAAAAAAAAAATAAAAGAAAATTGTCCCACGAAGAAAGAAATAAAGAACAAGACAGCAGTCTTCTAAGGGCTTCTATGACTTGAAAAAGAAGAAAAACCTTGCCAGTTTTTCTTAGACAAAATTTTTAAAAGATTTACCTTAAGGAAACCAGAGAATTACTAATGAATTGTCATATCTGGTGAGAAAACTAAACCACAACCTACTCTTCTCCTACTTTTGGTCAGAAAAGGCTCTGAACAGATGATTAAAAGACATTAAAGAATTATAAATAAAAACACATTGGCAGGGAGGTTAGAACTGGTGAATGACAAAATAATAGAAAATAAAGTAGTAGTGGAACATTTTTCCTCTAGTTCAATCACAGGGAAGCATTAAGTAAAAGTGAGTACATCTAAAGCAATAAAAAAAGATGTTTTCTTGCATGGCTGGCATGAGCCAGCCCTGACTTTCAAAAGGATTTAAATGACTGAACATTCACTTGGATAAAAACATCTAGAGTTATCTTAATAACTCTATTAAAAATCCAAAAGCTAAAAAAGACAAAACTTCTTGTTTCATGCCCTAAACCAGTTGCTAACTGAGATTTACCAGAGGCTCTCTCTGGCGACAGGTGATACCTCATATGTCTCCTACGCTGTTTCCTGCAATAGTGCATAACGTGGCTGGTGCCAGTCAAAGAGAAGCCACATTCCTCTACACTTTAAAACATTGAAAGACCTCGTCATGCCACAAAAAGAGAGATAATCTAACTTAAAAAAAAGATATGATAAGCATACTTTGCAAACACAGAAGGAAGAAGTACATAGAAGGAGTATATTCCAACACAGGCTAATTATGTGAATTTAATAGTTCCAAGATTTATCATCTTTTTGCACCTGGGAGAGGTGACAGCTCAGAGTTTTAAAACTTTAATCAATGACTCTTAACACAGAGTGCAGTCTGCAGTCTCACCTCCTGCTTTGTTTGGCTTTAGCCTTAATGCTGTCTGTTTAAAAAAAAAAGTTATAAATCCACATAGCTCCAAATTTAAATTTAGATCTTACATTCTGTGTGAAATGTTAATGTCATAATGTATTAGCTTCATAATGCTGACAAGTACATTTGCTGCCTATGGATGTTTCTATGACTGTTGCTTTACATTTTTTGGCTTAAGCCTCTTTTCATACAAAACTGAAGGAAGACAGAGCTACCCCACTGTCCCAGAAAATGCTAGTTAAAAAAAAAAAAAAATTGTTAAAAATATATACGTTTCTCATTCCTGAGAGCTGTTGCTGAAAATAAATATCTCATCTGAAAGCTAACCAAACACAATTAAAAGCTAGCTGCCTTCAAGGAGAACAACTAAGCCTAGTTTCTTATGGATATATCGTGTGTTTCTTAATCATTCCCAGGTTTCTTACATTCTCCCTACTTTAGAGACTCTGATAGATTTACAGTAATGTCTGTACTTGCAGAGAGCTGGCAAGGACAGAATTGGACGAAAGGCCTGCAGTTTTTTCAGAACTGATAAAGAACTGACTTGTAACTGCCCTCAATGATAATTCTGGAAGACTTTCATTATCTCGCCAGATAAATTTACTGTATTTGATATCTGTTTCTTTGCCTTAGTTTGGTTAAGAACCCAAAGGACACAGATATAAGGAGAGGGTGAAGAACAGAGTGCAATCACCCAAAATCTATTTCCTTTGAAAACTACATTGAAAAGCAAAGCCCTACATCAGTCTAGATCAGGTTTTAAAAAGCACAAGAATTTGCTAATCATTTAAGAAAAATTATTAACTAAAATTTTGGACTGGAGGAGCCAATTTCCATCAGCAGATTATTAGGTACTGAAACTCTTCTCACAGTGTTCGCCACTACATTTCTCAAAATAGACTGAATGCACACGGGTTCTTTCAACTCGAGGTTTCTACACCTATGTACAGCTCCTGAGAGTGTGTCTGATAGTCGTTTGATGCCTTGTGCAAAATGAGTCGTTGGTCTCAGCCCAACAGTTCAGGCGTTTTTTGTCAACAAAGTATGCAGAGAAAACGTCTTCTTCTATACAACCAACTGGTTGTGTTGGGGAAAGATTCAACTGAAAGGCCATGGAGTCATAAATCATGACACAACTTTAAGGTCCCTTCCACTCAGAGTTGAAACCCGTAAGTTGAACAGGTAACCTGGAAAAAGCTGTTCCATTGGCAGATAGTCTCCATTTCAATGGCTGTCAATCATAAGACCTTAACTTAAAATGAAGAATTCTGATCAAAAAGATGGAATCTTATTATATAAAAAGTGTTAACTCATGCCATAAAATCAAAGGAAAAATCTGAACATTTTTAGGCCAGGATTCCCATCTATTTGTACACGGAACTGCATTTCTAGACACTAAGCAGGTTTCTGCTGTTTTTTTTCCACCTGGCTTTTTTTTTTTTTTTTTCAGTTGCCCTTCACCACTCCGATAGGCACAGTTCAAAATTATTTACCAATGGAATATTTTATTCTATACAAATGTTTTTTGTAGGTTATACTTTTAGCATAACCTGTTCAGACATAAGTTCAAGTTTGATAACTGCTGTCAACAGATAAGTAACACAGGATTTTTCTGAACTTAACATCTACAACACAGTTCATCATTGTTTGTATCCCAACTCCCATGTTCAGTTACATTAGAATGATGCCAGAAAATAAGGAAAAGATATCACAACATTAACCAAAATAGTTACATACCTTTGCCAGTTTGGGTTTTTGAGCATATTTTGCTAAATTCAGTCGAGACAGATTTATGAAAGGGCCATCTGGATTTGTTATCATTGAAGCCTGAAGGGGAGAATGAAGTTTTTAAGTGGGAAGATCCTCTACAATTTTCCTCAAAAATTTCAAAATATTAGTAGTATACACAAAAACCCCACAACCAAACAAAGCATTTGTAGATGCACTGCTCTACTGTGCAGTACAGATTCCTCTTACTGATTTGCATCTTTTCTGGAAGCCAGGAATTTGCCCTACTCCCATACAGTTTCTGAAAGGGGTTGCATGAATTACCTTCTGGAACTACCTTTTTCTTCCCTCTCTCCACTACTTCCGTAATGTGCCTAAGTGTGTAGCTTGGACTAACTGTTAGATAGACTGAAGGCACTTGGGATACATAACAAAAAAATATTCAAGAAAGAATTACAAAGATCAGTTCATATTTGCAATAGTGAGGATAGTGAAAAGATATCATGTTATGCCATTAATGGCATGTTAATTTGTATCACATATTTGTGCCAGTTGCAATTTATTAATTTTGCCACCAGAACAGGATAAACCTACTATAGTTTATTTTTCTTATCTTATTGACAGAAGCTGGGAGATTAGCAATTGTTTTGTAGTAAACTGGAAAACCTGGAGAAAGTTTCAACATACTTATGGTGAAATCGTGTGATAGTCTTTTTATGGCCTGCAGTGAATAACTTCACAATTCACAGAGAACTTGTGAATTTGGAATTTCTGTGAATTTTTGTGAATTTATATACATTATTATGTATAAAAAATAAATACTAGCATACTGAAAAATAAAGACTAGCAAACTAACAAGTAACATTTACAAACTCTACTTTGAGAACAACTTAAAAAATTAAAAATGCTCACCTCCTTCAAACTTGAGTTTATATGCAGCTTTTAAGTCAACTACAATGCCACTGTACCAGAAACTGTGACCATGAGAGCCATCGTTCTGAGAACAAACTACTTACCGTTCCCAGCCGGCCGTATCTCCCAGAAGCACTAGTGATTGGGCGAGCTGTGAGACCTGTTCGAGGTGTTTTTATAGCCTGTTCCATAGTACTCGGCCGTCCGCTTTGTGTGCTGGGTCTCACAAATCCTGTAATGGGTCTTCCTGATTGAGTTACTGGCCTGAAGATGTTAAGCACATTATCCTTATGTTGAGTGGTATTATTGATAGAGAATTTAAACGCTTATATCTGAAGCATTTCAATTTCAGAAGATAAATTCAGGATTTGCTCATTTGTAACTAGTTGCATTTTTAAAAAATAAAAAATAAAAATCACATACCTAACAGCTGGGCTGGGGCCTCCACCTTGGCTCGTTCCAGGGAGTTTCAAAGATGTTCCTGGTCCTGTAAAACAACAGCATTTCTCACTTCACATTGAGATATTACACCCTTGTCCAGGTTGAGAGGTTGGAAGGGACCTCTGAAGGATCAAGCAGAGTCACCTAAACGCAGTTTCTCAGGACCCTGTCAAGATGGTTTTTGAGTATCTTTAAGAGACACCACAACCCCCCTGGGTAACCTGTGCCAGTGCTCAGTCACCCTTACCGTAAAAAAAAAGTGTTTCCTGGTGTTCAGACAGAGCCTCCAGTCTTTTCAGTTTGTGCCCACTCTCTCTGGTCCTGTCACTGGGCACCAATGCAAAGACTGGCTCCATCCTCTTTGCACCCTTCCCAGTGATACCCGTGCTTGGCTTTTATATGAAAGTGTAACAGAAAAACACTTTGGGTGTATAAAGAAAGTAAACCCAAGCTGTAGAAGAAAAATGTATTTTCTATGTATCGGTGGACTGTAGTCTGGTTTGGTGACTACAACAGAAAAAGCATGCAGATTAATTGGAAAGGGTTAAGAAGAGTTTCAAGACTCAACTCAAAAATTACAAGATAGACCTCAGAATGAGAAGAGTGTTTAGGTTATCAAAGAAAAGATCACTGGATGACTTAATGAGGGTTTTAACTATTTACTTTGGAAATACACCTTTGAAAATAAAGACTTTATATCATGCAAAAACCGCACACAAAGAAGGAACAGCTGGAGCTATAGTTGATAATTCCCACTGAAGATATGGCATACACTGATAAAAGCTAGCAAATTTAATAATTTACTAAAGACCCCAGGGGGTTCTTTCTCTCTGGAAAGTTCTTATGCTTTCTGAAGAACTACATACTAACTCAGGCACATCTAGTGGATTTGAAGCACGAATAGCTAAGTCTTATCTCAACGATTCAGGAGTGCAGGCTATACTATCATGATGATTTTCTTTGGCTCTGAAACCTGTGACACGCTATCCAGGAAGTCACCATTTTTCAGTTTAAATATAGTGTGAACGTACTTTTCCAGAATGCCTTATTTCTCAAGAGTATTCATCAGATGATTTTTCTTAGCAGATGGTCTCTACTGCAGGGGGCGTAAAACCAAATAAAAACCCAAATTATATTATTATGCTGTTTTAAGACAGATAATGTAATTAGATTATCACAATGTATAAACACAACTTGAGTACTGCTTGACTGTTTGTATGTGACCAAGCATGTAATGACAAATTTTACAAATGTAATCAGATAGATATGCAATTGCCTATTTATATCCAGATGAGAAAAGCTTTTAATGCTTCAAATACTAGTTCTGGACTATGTCCAGTTCTTTCCTTGAACTTCTTGACGTGGTGGGTGGTTGAGAGCCACATCTAATAACTTGCACAAAAATTCCCGTGTGGACTGTACTAAAGAAACAGAGAAAAATAGAAATAATGCCAAAAAGTAGTGGAAGACTACTAATTACTGCCCTCTTAGAAGGGAACCGACAAAGAGAGCAAACAAGAAACAATGACAGGGCTAAAAAACTGCCCTATGAAGGAAGAGAGGAAAAAGAGAAAAGCAGAGGAGAGAAAACTCCTTCAGAAAATGTTTGCAGGAAATGATACAAAAAGGTGATGTCAGATTTGGCTGGACCGTTCCCTACAGTACAGGCATGTGGATGAGATTCACAGTACATCAAGGGCATATATTATTCTCTAGTTTCCCACAGTGCCTAAAGAAGCCAGAAGGGAGTAAAATAAATCAATGCACTGATGGAAAAAAGCAAGTGCAGAGATATAAAGGAAAAGTTGCCAAAACATTATTTGTCTGAATGCCCATCTGACAGGCCTAAGCACTACATCAGGATCATGTGATGTATCTCAACACCACCACGCAACCATAAAACAATCTAAAACTCGTCTTGTAGCAATAGCTAAAAGCCACATCAGGTAATCTCAGTTTTATGCTAGATGACAATCCCAACCAAAAGAACTCTTGATGCTTCAATGTATTTAAGTGAAAGTCGTTCTTACGTGCAACTTGAGCAATGGCATTTTCATCAAGGATCATCTCTGCGATTCCTTCTTCATCCATATCGATTTCATCCACGTACACCATTTCTGTCAAAGCTCGTGTTTTCAGGCTCCAGGCAGCCTGAATGAGGATAAAGTAAAAAATCTTCAAGACACCAAGTAAATAATCTAATCAGCAATTTTTCCACTTCATAGTTTTAATAGGCTTGAGTAAGATATTGAGTTAAACAGCTTGCTATATCCATCTATGTCCTAATGGAGGTGGAAAGGGGACCAAGATTTTAGACAGCTCTTTCGGAGAGGAACAGCTATAGTTATTGAGTTTGGAGGACAGAACTTCGTATCTCATGAAAAGTTATGATTAATTTAAGTCTCAGGCTACTCTCTGAGATCCTGTGCTTTTGAAAAAATCCCCAGCCACCAGTGCTGTTCAAAACCCATCACTGACAGACACCTTATTTAAATTGGGATGGGAGAGGAAGGTAAATAAACCACTGTAATACAAAGTAATCTGCAGAGAAAGAAGGAAAATCTTTTAACCAGCAGTTAAAGATACAGTACAGATACAGATAGTCTAAAACTTCTTTGTTCAAAGCATGAGCTGTAAAAAATGCATAAATGCATAGATTAAGCATATCAGATTGTAAAATTATTGGAGTACTTGTTAGTGAACAGAACAGACAAATTACTACATTAAATGTCTTGGAGGATTCTATCAGCAATGTGGAAAGGCAAGCATAATTCTAGCCTAAGTGACAGGCTTTGTGTAGACTGTAGAGATAAACACCAAACCAATGGGGAAAATTAAAAATTATGGCAGCCACACAGAAGTATCAACAAAATATGTGCAGGTCCAACCACTTTGATAACTTAATATGCCTGTAATGCACTCGTAGAGCTGCCATGATAAAGGGAGCCACAAGACCAATTCCTGATCTTCCTTCAGATATTGAACAGATCATCATAAATTTTCCAGAGTAAAAATCACTGCCAAAACAATTAGATTTGTTTCTTTTCTGACAGGGGGTATAGCAGTCTGGTGGAAAAGCATGTTTAATATTTGCTAAGGAGACATTTCAAATTAGAAACAGACTGATGCTACCATAATAGAACTAAAGGTCAAACACATGGAAACATTTGTTCTTTAAATAACAGGTAGCAGTAGATCTGGATCTCAGGCTTATTTAAAAATTTAAGTAATCATTTAATGGAATACTTCTCATTCATATTGTCTCAGACCATCCCTTCCTCTACACTTCCCTCATATTTCTATCCAACTTTATAACTGTCTCTCAAAAAGAAAGTATATCTAAAACTGTTGAAATATTTAGCTCTCCTTTTTAAAAGGGCTTTCTTCCCAGCAGAAGTAAAGGAGGAATTCAGCCAGCCAGTTCAATCGTGATTAGAAACCTTTGCTCAAGTATGAAGAGAAAGGAACAGGGCAGGATGATCTGAATCTAGGCCAGACAGACATAATCCAGATCTGCTTTATTATCTTTTGGTTTCTTCTTATGTAGTAGGGTGACAACCTTTAATTAGCATTGAGATTTGCAGTTAGATGTTCAACACCCATAACTTTTTCATTATTCTACAGAAGCATATAGTTTGATGAATTTTTAACACCTTGATTGTACACTGCTTTTTTCAAAGACATGTACGTCTGAAGTTGACATAACCATGTCTAAATTGGGAATATGCTGAAATTAGAGCTCTCAGTATAGCCAAACACAGGCTAATTTCCTAGTAGAGATAAGAAAAGCTGCCCATAGTAATGATATTTGCCTGCAAATTGAAAGCAGCAAATTCTCTATGCCAATTGCCAAAACTGGGGCCAGTTCTTAACATAGACATAAGTGTATCATTGTGATTTTTCCAGTAACATACATGAGATAATGTGTTTTAAAACCAACATGTCTCTCTGTCATTATTGCACACATATCTGTCATGAAGAATAGATTCCTTAGGTTGCTCTTCCAGTCTTAAGTTTCTAATCTGAGCCTTCAAAGCCAAAAAAATATATAAAATATCTCATATTATTCCTTAATTAAACATCAGTGTGTAGATTAGAGTACTGCCTGCAGCATTGCTTGTTACAGTGCTTCTAATCAAAACAGCAAGATTGAGAAAAATGTCAAATTTGTGACTTGAACTACAGAAAGATGACCTTTACCTTGGGAGACAAGAAGACAATTCAAAATTCCTAACTACTAGTTACAAGCCCCATATGAAACAAAAGTACCATTTCTATGCATGCACACCATTATGCTGAATATGTGAAAAATCAAGGCATGGGAAAAGGAATTAGAAACTAATACTGACATGCAAATACAAAGAGAGATGTAGGAAAAAGATCTTTTTTCCAGAAGAATGAAATGAAATTTCTGACACCCTTTCGTTCATAAAAAAAAAAATTCTACTTATTAATAAATAAATCATGTAAGACTTTATTAGAACTATAGCATATGGGTATTGTCTTACTTTTCAAAAGAAAACTTCAGAGACGTACAGTTCTGTGTTAAAACAGACCCTTCCCAACAAATTTAGATTTTTTTCATAAAGTAAAGTTGGCTTTTATCACAATCAGACCTGGACTTAAGACTCATGCAAGGTTCAAAGACTTCCTTAACAGCTCAGTAATTTCAACTTCCTAAAAGAATTTGTACCAGTAGTCCTGGTATTTTCTAGAGCTACTTTATCCTCATATGAAGCCTAGTTTCTGTGTTGCAGCTTTAGTTATCCAGAAAAATTTTAACAATCCTGTTCATAAGAAAGTACACAGTAATTTACTGTAGTACAATGCACAGATTTTTCACTCTGTGAAAATTCGTAATGGTTTAATCTGAAACCAATACACAAGAACTTCAGCTGAAAAACTTCAATTAGAATGAAAAAAAGCCACACAAAACTGGAAGAACCGCAGTGACGATAGCGAGAGGAAGACTCACTTATAATCACAAAAAGCCATAAAAATAAATGCACACATTTCTGAGCAACCACATGACAATATTACTTAGACTTTGACTTAGCACAACTTTGTCTGCTTAAATTGTTGCCTCAGATTCCATTTATATTTTCTGCTCTCGATTTGCAGGATCAATAATTTTATTTTGTGACAAGCAACGTGTCTGGCATTTATGAAGATGACTTGCATTTTTATGTAAAGGGCACTTAAACATTATGAACAAGAAAGGGACAGCTCATTTCAGACAACCCACATATTCACAACATAATAACAGGTTTAGCTTGCTTAACTCAGAACCAGAACAGCATTTTATCATAACTAACAGTAATTAAAGAGGGAAGGAATATCTTAGATACCATAAGTACAGACATGTGATATAGTATTTTTTAAGAAGACTAAACTCCAGAAAGAAAAGTGAGAAAGTGTTTTTCACTTAGCTCCTGAGTACTAGTTTGTCACTGAATCGAGTATCTTCCTCTTGTGTCTAAGAATTCCAAAAACCAAATAATACTAAAAAAAAGATAAAATCTAAATCTCAATGTATTTTCTGAATCTGGAAACCCACATTCCTAAGAAACATTGGGAGTTTCATTCTCCAACAATCTTTTCCATTATCATAAATTTTATTCCATACACAGTGACAGCTACCTTGTGAGGCACAATCTTTAAAATCAAGATGATACCTGGCACTATTTCACTGAATCCATTTTGTAGGCAAACAACTTGCACGACTTCATTGGAATTTAATCAGAGACTTGTAAAATATGTTAGTGAGCTGTATTCAAAGACGCAATTTCACGTTGCATTTAATCTCTTCTGACTGTGGGCTACAGCCAAAAGATGCCATCACCTGTGCATTGTTATTCTTCCTTACTCTCAGTCTTCCACCACTTATGCAAAGCATCACCAAGACTCCCAGACTCTACACAAGGTAGGCATTGGGAATGAGCTGTAGGAGCAGGAAGGGCACGGGAAACAGCCCACCCTTACAGTAAATGAAACATGAAAGGGATCCCTAAGAGCATAAACTGTTCTGTCTGTGAAACACACACTGGCCTTTCCCTAATCTCATCAGCATCTGAAGGTCATTCAGTTCCAGATAAAATGCAGTTTAACTTTTAGAAGGTACTAAGCTACTGAACTGCTGAATAAACCTATAGGAATAAACTTATAAGAAATATATGAGAGAAATGAAATTCTATCAAATATAAAAGCTACCCATTTAAAATACCCCTTATCAAATGTACTGCCTCACCAATGATGAAAAACATTTTTATGCCATTAAGGATACAAAACAAGTATTATTCAGTGTATCAGAAATTCTTCCTCACGATTTTATCTAATAATTGTATTTATGAAAAGTATTTTACCTGAAACACGCTGTATTCAGAATCAGGCTCCTGAAAAGAGAAGAAACAGAAACTGAGTAATGGAAATGCCAAACAAAAAAAAGAACAACAAAAAATGGAATTATACCCTTTGAGCACCTCATTTTGCACAAACATTTTCTCTCTGACACATATATCCAAATTTCTACTTTATTACATTATCTCAACTTACACACATGATGGAGTGAATCAGTGTTTTACACAATTGAAGCAGATTTGCAGTAAGTACGTTTTTCAGATACCTTTTGCTTTCTTGCTTCTGCCGGATCACATTAGTCAAATCTTAGAATAACATTACAGAAGTATTAAACCAAAAAATGGTGTATTTAAAGAAAAAAGAAAAGAAAAACCTAGAAGATGTAAGAAAATCTCTCAAAAACTAATGAGATTATGAGGCCATTGGCTTCAGAACACCGACATTTCTCTCCAACTTTTTTCTCTCCAGCGTATTACTTAGCTTTAGGGGGAAAGACAAGGAAGATGGGGGATGGATGTTACTTTCTCTAAGTCACTGTTAGTCTTCTTTAGAGTCAGATCATTTCTGCTTCTACAAGCAGTGGAAAATTTCTTACGTATCTCGCCTTGTGTAAATCTATTGCAGTTAAGCCAGCTCTGTAAGATTGAATATAGAACGTCAGAGTAATTCAGACTAGAAAGGAACTTCAGGAGGTTTCTAGTCCAATGGTCTGCTCAAAGCAAGGTCAGCTGAGGTTTCTCAGAGCTTTGCCCAGTTGGACATTGACATGAGACACGGTCTACTTCTTTCAATTTGAGCGTTTTTACTCAGTACATTCCATGACAGCAGGGACTTGGAAGATTGGTGATGCTCTCACATCTTCCTTCCATAGTGTAATGGAATTTCTGGGGCCTTTTAAGCATCACGTTTGGAATCACAAACTTGTTCACCAGTGTTAGAATGCATAACACAGCTTCTAAATTGAGTATTCTATGGAACTAAATGTTAATTGAGGGATTAATCTCAGCTGTCTGTGATGTACCTGGACTAAGGCACTAAAACTGCCTTTATATTTTAGATGTATGATTAAATGAAATCCAGTTCCTTTTAATATGTTCTTTTATTTGTAGTATTCGTCTTCCAAAAAATAAGCTGTTCTAGCTTTCTAAGTAACAAAGAAAAGGACATTGAGATATTCCAGCTTGCGTTTTATTCACCTCATTGTGTCCGAGTGTTACAGCACATATGGCGTACTAGAAAATGGTTTAAGAGCAGTACCATATGTGCTACAGTAGCTAATGAGGACAAGGTTAGGAATATTACATCAACACTAACTCCAAAATGCCTTGCTGTTACAGATGTGTATCTTACTTTAGGCACTGTTCATTAGTTTAAAAAATAATTTAAAAATAAAACAAACTTTCTTAAGTAGGAGCATTCTTATTACTAAAAAAATCAGAAATGGCATCCCTCATCACTTTGGAAAAAAGCAGAGTTGAGCGCTAAGAGTTACTAAAAACACTGCTCTCTCATAATGGTAGGTGACTATGCGTTGTTCATACACCCTCATATTGTTTCAGCTTTTGACAAGCAGTAACTTAAGATTTTAAATAACCCTCAAGCAGGTGACAGAACTCTCTCAATAAACACAAGTCTGGAACAGCAAAAACTAACCTTAAAATATAATACATTTTAACACAGGTGGATCCAGCAGTTGCTATTCATGCAAGTAATCCACTGGAACTAGATTCCGAATAAAGATTTCTTTGAGAGGATTAACAAGTAGCGTTGCCCCCTAAGCTTGTATCTCAAAACAAAAGGTCACATTTATTCTTCATTTACACATATAAAGCTCCTTTGAAATTAATAAGATTGTAAAAGCAGTGAAGGAAGGACTTAACCCAGATCTCTAAATCCACTGAGGGCATTTTAAAATTAAAGTTAATGTGTAAAGTCAGTTTATTTGAAGACCAAAAATATTTAGAAAAATTAAGTCTTCTGATGCTTACAGCCTTGAAGAGGGAATGAACCAAGATTACATACCTTGCATTTTAATAAAGCTTCATTCTACATTGAATTCCAGGTGAGTATGATTTAATACATGTAGAATATTAAAATTAGTATATTCTGAAAATGTTCTTCCAATGATTGAGAGCAGAAACACAGAAAAAACATTGCCGAGGAGCTATGACTTCACTGTACGCATCACTAATTTTTATGCATAAACCTATTAATTAGTCTCTTGAACCAACAACTGATTTCAGTTGAAGACACTTTTTCAAATTAAGTTCTGTGTACATAAACATATCTGTGGTAACTTTATTATGACCTCACAAAAACCAGTATGCAAACAGCAGCTGAAAGTTCATCACAGGAGAAAAAAGGGCAAATAACAAAACCAAATCCTCATAGCAGACCATTAATCAAGTTAAAGGCAGGATATCCAATGTTTGGCTATTAATTACATTAGGCAGTATTTTTTTTTTTTTTGGTATTGTTAAAACTACAGCAGGCCTCATACCTCACTGCCAGTTATTGCCTTGAATCTGACATATGGAACACAAAGAAGAGTAATCAGATTAGGTAACTAATCAGGATGATCAACAGAGACAGCCCTGGATTGTATTTCCTCTAGGTCATGCTATTACTATAAACATAGAAGACAACGCCTGTTTGCTTACAATAGGAAATAACTAAACTGAACACCAGTGCTTTATGTGTTTGTATGGCCAAATGCTAGTCATAGATAACATAGCTTTTATCTATCCTGAGATAAGATTGTCAGCACAGAAGTAAATTCCATCAATAATATATCTAATTCTTAAATGAAGAAATGCACAGAACATTTTATAGAAGCAAATATTTCAGTCTTCCACAAAATCTAACTCAATAGTATCTAATTATTCTGTCAAAGAGTTCAGCACGTTTTATTCATTAAGAACTCTTCAGGAAAACATAATTGATTTTAAAATGTTTTGGTTTCATTGATGTGTTCATTCAGAATTTGAGTTTTAATAATGACATAGAATTTGATACTGGTACATAAGAAAAATCCTGATGCATGCACAGTAGCCTAAAAGGTCAACACCATACCTTATAAACCTCTTAGGGCTTTCCACATCCAGTGACAGAGTTCAAAGAGAGTTCTACACCAAATAAGATAGCTTCTAAATGTGTGTACATGTAACTATTAATGGGATCATCAATAACTTTATTTTTGAGACCTTCAAATAATCTTTTACCACGTTCTTGAAGAAGAAATTCTTAAAAATCATTATACTTGTGATGAAAACATTCTAAATACTAAACTATATGTACAGGGAGTGGTAAATTAAGAGATACATCAAGAGCAGTGGGCAGCAAAATTTCTTACTACATTTATAAGCATGACTGGCAAAAATGCCTACTTCCAAAGCTATTGTAGAAAGCTGCTTTCAGCTGCCCACAGTTTTGCAACTGCCTTGCGGATGCAATGGAGCAAGAGTGGTGCTATCATTTAGCAGACCAGCTCACAGCTGGGAAAAAATGGCCAGGCCTTCAGACAAACAAGGTTGTCTCTTTCAGGCATGAAAACATTCTATTATGCACTGTTAGTCTCTTCCTTTACTTACTTATTGTTAGGTTACATGTCTTAGAAGGGAGAAGGTGAGTTGCCTGAGCACGAAAAGGTTCTGACCTCTAACAGTCACGGTTTAACTCAACCATTCCTGAGCATCTCTTTGAAGGACACTATCTCCTGTGGCTCAGTTTATATCATCTCCTAACGCACACCGTTCACAGAAGTGAATCCCTGACCGGTGACCGAGGCTGCTGTTCTTACAAGATCCTTCTTCCCCTGGCTGCAGAGGTTGGGAGGCACACGCTGAGCAGGATATGGGACAAGAGGATGAGAACAGATGGCACGGTGATTACAGCAGCTGAGTAGTCCCTTGTGCTGCACAACAGCTCACTTAATGCAAACTTTCCACAAGTGTTGTCATTTCTCCCTTTGCTTTCCTGCTGCCCAGCATGACATATCCTGGGCCTGATCTGCAGAAGTGTTCCCATCAAGGGTTTGACCATTAAATGTTTTAGGATAGCTATGTGTTCTTTAAGCGTAATAAACCCCATATATTGGGTTAGGTACCAAAAATGATTTTAGATATTTCTCCAGGTTATACTAAAATACAACCAATGCAATTCACACAGATGGAAGACAGCACCATTTTCTGGTAAGTGGATGAAGAAGACAGAAATAAAATTGGACCAAAACATTTAGGAACTACTGATTTCAGCAGCACACCACCTTCAAAAGTAACACATATTTAAGAAATTAACAGTCAATCTGTGCGAGAATGGTCTTGGATCCTTAATTAACTTAAAAAATAAAAGTTATCTTAGATCACTTTTCTAGTATTTAGAACTACAGCAACTTCACTGATACGCTCCCATTAGAATAAATACAGAATAATGTAAAGCAGCATTAGATTAGGCAAGCCAGGAGAATGAAGTCATATACAGTCCTGGTTCTCTAAGAACATGCAGCTTTATCTAAGAAAATGATTTATCTACTTAAATGTTTGCAGCATACATGATCAATATTTGGAAGAAAGAAGGAAAACTAAATGGGATCTACATCC